>RXON01002190.1:0-227536 GCA_009667805.1 Leptobrachium leishanense | reverse complement strand
AGGTCAGGACACGCCCCGCCGCAAATATTTAGTGCAGGAAGGTGGCAGGCTACCACAGTTGATCCGGAAGTATGGGCTACGGCAGTTTATCCAAGCTCCGACCCGCAGTGGGACTATGATGCTGAAGCATAGCCAGCCTTAGGCAGTATAGGTCTGCTATCCTGACAGGCGTGAAGGAGGGAGCTAGAAAGCCCGTTAATATAGGGAAAGTAGCGGAAGTGCTGCAAGGAGTTAATGAGACTCCATCTGCATTTCTTCTTGAAAGATTGATGGAAGCGTATCGTATATACAGTCCAATTGATCCAGAGGCCATTGAGAACCAGCGAATGGTTAATTCCTCCTTTGTGAGTCAATCCCAGCGAGATATCAGAATCAAGCTGCAGCGTCAGGAAGGCTTTATCGAATGAATCTGTCTCCGTTGCTTGAAATTGCTAATAAAGTCTTCCAGAACAGAGATCTCAGTGAAAAGCGTAAGGAGACTAGAAAAATGAAAGAAAGAGCGAGTTTCCTAGCTGTTGCGCTGGCTAGAGGTAGTGGGAAAGAAGGGTGGCAGGGAGACAGAGGCAGTGAGAGAGGTAGGAGACGAGGGAGAGGTAGAGGGAATGGAGAATCTAAGCCAGGATATCAGCCCTTGGGCCGCAACCAATGCGGATTTTGTAAATTGGACGGACATTGGTGGAGGGATTGCCCAAAACTAGGGATGCACCGATACCACTTTTATAAGACCGAGTACAAGTACCGGTACTTTTCTTTGTCATGTGACGCTTTCCAATAAGAACAGACCATATAAAAATGCCCCCAGCTCACATGTATATCCCCCCGAAATTATATATATATATATATATATATATATATATATATATATATTGCCCCAGCTCACACATGGATTTGCCCCAGCTCACACAATGGATTTTGCCCCAGCTCACACATGGATTTGCCCCAGCTCACACATGGATTTGCCCCAGCTCACACATGGATTTGCCCCAGCTCACACATGGATTTGCCCCAGCTCACACATGGATTTGCCCCAGCTCACACATGGATTTGCCCCAGCTCACACATGGATTTGCCCCAGCTCACACATGGATTTGCCCCAGCTCACACATGGATTTGCCCCAGCTCACACATGGATTTGCCCCAGCTCACACATGGATTTGCCCCAGCTCACACATGGATTTGCCCCAGCTCACACATGGATTTGCCCCAGCTCACACATGGATTTGCCCCAGCTCACACATGGATTTGCCCCAGCTCACACATGGATTTGCCCCAGCTCACACATGGATTTGCCCAGCTCACACATGGATTTGCCCCAGCTCACACATGGATTTGCCCCAGCTCACACATGGATTTGCCCCAGCTCACACATGGATTTGCCCCAGCTCACACATGGATTTGCCCCAGCTCACACATGGATTTGCCCCAGCTCACACATGGATTTGCCCCAGCTCACACATGGATTTGCCCCAGCTCACACATGGATTTGCCCCAGCTCACACATGGATTTGCCCAGCTCACACATGGATTTGCCCCAGCTCACACATGGATTTGCCCCAGCTCACACATGGATTTGCCCCAGCTCACACATGGATTTGCCCCAGCTCACACATGGATTTGCCCCAGCTCACACATGGATTTGCCCCAGCTCACACATGGATTTGCCCCAGCTCACACATGGATTTGCCCCAGCTCACACATGGATTTGCCCCAGCTCACACATGGATTTGCCCCAGCTCACACATGGATTTGCCCCAGCTCACACATGGATTTGCCCCAGCTCACACATGGATTTGCCCCAGCTCACACATGGATTTGCCCCAGCTCACACATGGATTTGCCCCAGCTCACACATGGATTTGCCCCAGCTCACACATGGATTTGCCCCAGCTCACACATGGATTTGCCCCAGCTCACACATGGATTTGCCCCAGCTCACACATGGATTTGCCCCAGCTCACACATGGATTTGCCCCAGCTCACACATGGATTTGCCCCAGCTCACACATGGATTTGCCCCAGCTCACACATGGATTTGCCCCAGCTCACACATGGATTTGCCCCAGCTCACACATGGATTTGCCCCAGCTCACACATGGATTTGCCCCAGCTCACACATGGATTTGCCCCAGCTCACACATGGATTTGCCCCAGCTCACACACATGGATTTGCCCCAGCTCACACATGGATTTGCCCCAGCTCACACATGGATTTGCCCCAGCTCACACATGGATTTGCCCCAGCTCACACATGGATTTGCCCCAGCTTGGAAGGACCCCAGCTGCAATCACGTGGTCGCGGCTGGGGTCCTTCCAACGAGCGCGCGCGCGGAGACATTCCCGGCGGCGCCCAGGAAGGTAAGTATCGCAGAGCTCCAGGGGCGGCTGTCCGAATGCCGATAGAGCATTCGGACAGCCGCCGCAGCCCCTCGGATGCCAGCAAGCCGGCTCAATGCCGGCTTCCGGTATCGGGAAAAATAACGGGGCGTACTGCACGAGTACCAAGTACTCCTGCAGTATCCAGTATCGGCCCCGATACCGATACTAGTATCGGTATTGGTGCAACCCTAACCGAAAGGCAACCGTAAAGCAGATCAAGCAGCAAAAGATGCATCAAGACAAATGTCAGCTTTGCAATCTACCCATAACAGTCTTCCTTCAAGCAGTAGGATGCTGCCATGTGTGACCCAGCGGTGTCTGAGGATCACAGATGCCCAAGAATCACTCTCTACAACTGCTGCAGAGATCAAGTGTTGGGAAGAAGGAGAAGACGGACGTGAATGGACTACTTCCAATGACACAAGTATTCAGCATGAGCAAGATCCTCACTTGACAAGCTTACAGGATGGATATCCGGAACGCCATACTGTAGTTTCGGCTCCCCAGAGAGGACTGGGTCAAGATGAAGAATCTCTTGCTAGATACCAAAATCCAGGTCAAGCTGAAAACTTACCCTGTCCGCCTGCTGCTGCTCTAGAGATGCCTAATGTTCAATTCTACCTCAATAAACCGAAGTTTGAGCCCAATGGTGAATTCATTGAAGACATTCTTCACCACTGGCATGGTAATTACACAACTTTAGAAGAAAATCACAATTACATCCAATGGCTCTTTCCCCTGCGTGAACATGGCCAGAATGCACATGCAAAGCCTCTGACTACTTCTGAAATTGAAATTGTGAAGAAGACCGCTGAAATCCAACATGGGCTACGGAGAGCCCATAAACGGATACTGAATTTCTTCGGCGTAGAATTAATGGGGGAGGAAGGTGAAGAAACAGGTGAAATAACTCGAGAGACCAATTTTTCACTACGTTACTCTAACCTGAACATTAACACCCACAACAATATGCGGATTACCCGCATCCTGAAATGTCTAGGTGAATTGGGTGCTGAACACTACCAGGCTCCGTTTGTGATGTTCTTCCTTACAGAGATTCTGGTCTACAATCAATTGCCAAGAATGAGAGACAGTGCCCTGAACTACTTCCTACCCAGCATATTGAATAAAACAGAGATGAGTGAGCTGAGACTCCTGGCTCAACAGTATGCATCGACAGATGAGTTCAGATGGGAACCCACAGAATTGCCTATAAGACTTAAGACACTTCTTCCTGTGCTGACCCACATGCTACCAACACCAATTTGTCAATGGACTCCGGCCTACTCAGAAAAAGAGAAGAAATGGTTCTCTGAAGAGTCAGGAATATTTACAGAAGGAGGCTGGTACCAATTGCAGGATGGAAGAATTGTCCTACCCGCCAGCCTGGCACCTGAAATTGTTCGAGCACTGCATGCCAAGACTCATGGAGGAAAGACAGCCATGGAGCAACAACTAGAACCATACTTCTATGTTCCTGGGCTCACCTCCATCTGCTGAACAGGTGCCCAACAGTGTGTCACTTGTGCAAAGAATAACCCAGGGCAAGGTCCAGTACAACCACCAGGAGTACAAACCAGCGGATTATCTCCAATGTCCTCTCTACAAATTGACTTTACTGTACTCCCACTGTGCAAAGGATACAGGTACTTGCTTGTAATAGTGTGCACACTTACTGGATTGGTTGAGGCCTACCCAACCCGAACAGAAAAAAACTGCAGAGGTAGTAAGGTGCCTCTTGAGAGACATTATTCCACGATACGGACTGCCACTCGAAATTGGGTCAGACAATGGCCCATCCTTCATCAAAGACTGCCTGCACCAGCTTGCCCACCTATTGGGCATCGCCTGGAAACTGCACACTGCATACCGACCCCAAAGCTCTGGAAAAGTACAATGAACAGAACTTTAAAGACTTTGATGGCCAAGATTTGCCAAGAAACCTCTCTGAAGTGGCTGGATGTGTTGCCAATTGTCCTCCTGCACGTGAGAAGCAGCCCTACTTCACACCTTAAATTGAGCCCATACGAAATGATGTTCGGTCGACCTACACCACTGATAGCTGGGTTAAGGGGGGATACCCGAGTCTTAGGGGAGACTGACTTACGCCAGCAAATGATCAAGTTAGGCCAGACGATGCAGAGCATGTACACATGGGTTAATGAACACATACCACATTTCCTATACCCACCTTTACATAAATACTGTCCTGGGAACTCAGTATGGGTTAAGGAGTGGAGGGTAGACCCTCTAGGGGCAAAATGGAGAGGTCCTTATGTTGTCTTGTTATCCACTCCCACAGCAGTGAAAGTTGCTGAGGTGGTGCCGTGGATACATCATTCCCGACTAAAGCTTGCTGCCGTGGATGCGGATTCCCCTTGGAAAGTGATAGCCAGTGAATCTGAACCCCTGAAGCTACGTTTCCACCGTACCCGAGCAGCCGCACAGACCAGAGACGAATAAGTGTATCAAAAGTCTGATTGACCGCTTAATTTCCTACACCCAAGTCTCTGTGTCAATTTTTGTTGAAAGACAGTTAAACTCGATACACTGCCACAAATGGAAGCCCCAGAAGTGCAACAAGAGGCCCATGAGCCTCAGCTTCCTAATACTTTCCTTGAGAGAATGAAAAGACCTTTTGAACAGTATCAGAAGATCCTCATATGCATCGGGATTATTGTTCTATTTTTGACAGTCTTAACAATTTTTGCGGAGTTACTCTTCCCAATCCAATTTCCTAAGGGATTGCTGCCAACCCCAATTGTGTTGACACCAGACTATGATGTGACTGTTCCACCGGCGTATGGCCGCCATAAACGGGAATTAACCAGACCAGAGGATAACCTGCTTATTAAGTTCACATATGCGTATGCCAGAAAATCAGGATATGATTCTTGTTGGGTGTGTAATAAACTGAACCAGGGGTCAGTCATTCCTACTCTAGCTGTACCCCTTAACTTGTCCAGCTTCCCGTCAACAAGAGTGTTGTGGCACCTAGCGTGCTTAAAATGACAAAGAGCCTAATTATGCCAAAAACAAACCACACTATTCAGATCACTAATTGGGCTTACCTCCCTCTATGGTGTTTTAAACTAAAGACAAATCAGGCCCCACCTAGTTCAATGTGTAAAGAATCCTTGTTTAATGCAACACTAGATGTATCTGATCCAGAGGCGTTGGGAAATAGTCTACAAGTAATGGTAAACACAATTGATAATTACAAACAAATGATAAAAGTCCAGATGCTCTTGCCTATACCCAAAAATCACTATCCATCATTCTTCTCACACCTTGGCTCTAAGCCTTTTTACCTGATGCCGGGTAGTGACATACATATTTGTTGCGGAAACTTATGTCACATGTGGATAAATACTGATATAAAGACGTGGCGTTAACTGGCCTGGGTAGTCCCCCTTCAGCAGATCCAAGGTGATACCCCGGACCTAGGGACACCACACCCACGTTATTCCTTAAATTTTGCTAAACGAGAACTGTTTTCCAAAGGTGATATGGCCTGGTCTTGGTTTCCTTCCTTCACAGGATGGGGCATTGAAATGATGAGAAGACTTAATCAATATGTTGTACTAATGGAGGAAATTGTGAATATTACTAGTGCTGACATCCAACTGTTGAATGCGGAGCGCCGAGAAATTTGTAAATTACAGTTATATCAGAAAATAGCTATTGAACAGATTCAGGCTGTATTAGATGGAATGTGTGAAATGACGATGCATTATGAGTGTTGTACTTATATCCGCAATGCTACTGTTGAGGTACCTGATTATTTTGATGTAATCCGCAAGCACCAAGGGAAAGTGTCCCATCTGCAGACCCAGGCCCGTCAAATAGCAGAAGAAGGGTGGAATCCAAAGGATTCGGTGCATTTGGGTCATGGTTTGGCTCAATCCTAAGTGCTATTTCCAGGCTAGGGTCCCTGATCCTCATTGGAATACTAATTCTTCTTATCTGTGCACTAACCTACAAGTTAGCCATGTGTCTGTGGCCAATCTGCCGTAAATTCCTGAAACCAGAAGTTAGGCCCCTGGGGGACACTTCAAATTACCATCCAATGAGCCAAGCAACCCCTACTGATTATAAATCTTTAATGATATAGAGTAAGTTGGCTAAGAGAGATCACTTTGTGACTCTCCGCCAAAGGGGGGAATGAAAGAGCGCCATCTGGGAATAACCCCTAGCGTCACCCTCTGTACCCTGTCCACCATTTTAGATAGAAAATAGAACTGTATAAACTAACAGCTAAGTGTAGCCTCTAATATCTTGTTTTAAACCTGATTTCTGCTGACTGAAGAATTATCTCTTCTCCCCCCAGGTCTCTAACTCTAAGCCATAAAAGTTGCTTAATATATCGAGACAGCAGAAGGAATGCGTAAATCCCATAGCTTGCCATATTTGTTTTGGAAGAATGATTCCTTTTTACAACCTTATGGACTAGACAGAGAATTTAGATGGTCTCCAGTGGGCTCAAGGGTCGTGCTTTGAGATGAACCTTGCTGACTTGCAAAATGATGAATAAAGTCCAATATGTATAATGAAGGTTGATATGGGAAGTGGGAGGGTAACGTAACTTGGGGAGGGGAATAAGGTGTGCATTTTTACTCACTATGTATTTCTTTGTCTCTGTTGGCTCGGGACTTGAGTCTTTTTGGGCTAGATCTGACTAAAGGCTCGTACCATAGAATAAATGCTTTTCCTGCTTAAGAAGGCCTCCGTCTCCTTTGTCTACCACCGAGTCACAATCGCCTAACCCGAATTACACCCCGGAGGCTGCTTCAGTATCACTGCAAACTTTGCAGTGATACTGAAGCAGCCTCCTGGGTGTAATTCGGGTTAGGCGATTGTGACTCGGTGGTAAACAAAGGAGACGGAGGCCTTAAGCAGGAAAAGCATTTATAGAGTCTAGACATGGCCATGTGGTTTGTAAAAATAAAAGCTTAAATATTTGTTTTCTTAAATTTAATAAATGAAATGGAGATTGTGTTTTATAAATTTTTAAACCTTGCACTTTCAGTTAAAGGGACACTACCACAAGCTGTAACTAGATTACTTGTGCATTACTAACAAAACCACCACATAAAACAAACGCTGCTGTTTTTTTTTGTTTGAAGTAATTGCATGTAAAAAGGAAAAACAAAATTAGTTTTTTAAATTACCTTCCTACCATGTTGCTGATTTTTCCCACGAGGCAACATTTATAAAAGTTCTTTACTTCTGTGGCTTATCTAATCTACAGTATTTTACAGATTAATGATATGGAGGAGGGTATGATTAGACAAGGCTGCAGGGGGCGTAGTGTGTTCTCCAGGCTACTCGAGATAAGAGATGGCAGGTGAATGAGATAAAATAGAGATCTTAAAAGACTTCTAATCCACTCCCTGGTGATGTCCTTTTGAATACATCCCACTCAATATAATTTGATCTGAGACAGTGATCGACCCATAGACTCCATTCTATGGCCAAAGGCACACAGAGAAAGGAACAAAAGATACTGTGGGGGCAAGGCCGGCCTGATGATGGAGCAGTGCGGTGCACTTGCTCCAGGCAGCAGAATTTTAAAGCAGCAAATTCGCGGCCGCTGCACTATTTTTTTGTTGCGCCACAGCAGCATCTTTGCAGCTGGCGCACAAGGGCAGCGCCGCCGAGCTGATTTGCCGCTTTAAAATCACCGTTCCTCCCCCTGGGATAGGAACCACCTGACCAGCGCGCGATCTCACGAGAATGTGGCTGCGCAGCTGGTCAGGTGGTTTCCAGCGAGCGGCCAAGCTGCTTGTCAGTGGCCGCTCGCCTCCTGGTATGGAGAAGACTGCCGGCGGAGCCTGGGGCCAGCAGAGGAGGAGAGAGGCGAGCTGGGGGCAAATATATCCATATGAGCTGGGGGGCAAATATATCCATATGAGCTGGGGGGCAATTATATCCATATGAGCTGGGGGGGCAATATATCCATATGAGCTGGGGGGGCAATATATCCATATGAGCTGGGGGGGCAATATATCCATATGAGCTGGGGGGCAAATATATCCATATGAGCTGGGGGGCGCAATTATATCCATATGAGCTGGGGGGCAATATATCCATATGAGCTGGGGGGCAATATATCCATATGAGCTGGGGGGCAATATATCCATATGAGCTGGGGGGCAATATATCCATATGAGCTGGGGGCAATATATCCATATGAGCTGGGGGCAATATATACCCATATGAGCTGGGGCAATATATACCCATATGAGCTGGGGCAATATATATACCCATATGAGCTGGGGCAATATACCCATATGAGCTGGGGCAATATATACCCATATGAGCTGGGGCAATATTACCCATCATGAGCTGTGGCAATATATACCCATGTGAGCTGTGGCAATATATACCCTTGTGAGCTGGGGGCAATATAGACCCATATGAGCTGGGGGCAATATAGACCCATATGAGCTGGGGCAATATATACCCATATGAGCTGTGGCAATATATACCCATGTGAGCTGTGGCAATATATACCCTTGTGAGCTGGGGGCAATATAGACCCATATGAGCTGGGGGCAATATAGACCCATATGAGCTGGGGCCATATAGACCCATATGAGCTGGGGGCAATATAAGACCCATATGAGCTGGGGGCAATATAGACTCATATGAGCTGGGCCATATATACCCATATGAGCTAGGGGTAATATATCCATATGAGCTGGGGGCAATATATCCATATGAGTTGGGGGCAAT
The DNA here is from genome assembly GCA_009667805.1 of Leptobrachium leishanense. Classification (NCBI taxonomy): domain Eukaryota; kingdom Metazoa; phylum Chordata; class Amphibia; order Anura; family Megophryidae; genus Leptobrachium; species Leptobrachium leishanense. The sequence continues at coordinate 218,422 of RXON01002190.1, read as the reverse complement.
ATATCCATATGAGCTGGGGGGCAATATATCCATATGAGCTGGGGGGCAATATATCCATATGAGCTGGGGGCAAATATATCCATATGAGCTGGGGGCAAATATATCCATATGAGCTGGGGGCAAATATATCCATATGAGCTGGGGGCAATATATACCCATATGAGCAGGGGGCAATATATCCATATGAGCTGGGAGCAATATATATCCATAGGAGCTGGGGGCAATATATACCCATATGAGCTGGGGGCAATATATCCATGTGAGCAGGGGGCAATATAAACCCATATGAGCTGGGGGCAAAATATATCCATGTGAGCTGGGGTCAATATATCCATGTGAGCTGGGGCAATATATATCCATGTGAACTGGGGGCAAATATATCCATATATTCAGGGTGTGTGCGTCTTTTTAGGGGCTCCTCCATATATTCAGGGTGTGCGGGTGTCTTTTTTGGGGCTCCTCCATATATTCAAGATGTACGGGTGTCTTTTTAGGGGCTCCTCCATATATTCAGGGTGTGTGGGTGTCATTTTAGGGGGGGCAGCATTCAGCCTTCGCTCCAGGCAGCACAATGTCTTGGGCCGGCCCTGTGTGGGGGGCAGGTTGAAACAAAAAAGATCATAAAATCCATGCACCCAGTGACACATATATTTCCTTATATATAGCAGCTGGCGCACAAGGGCAGCGCCGCCGAGCGGATTTGCCGCTTTAAAATCGCCATTCCTCTCCCTGGGATAGGAACCACCTGACCAGCGCGCGATCTCACTAGAATGCGGCTGCGCAGCTGGTCAGGTGGTTTCCAGCGAGCGGCCAAGCTGCTCGTCAGTGGCCGCTTGCCTCCTGGTATGGAGAAGAACACCGGCGGAGCCTGGGGCCAGCAGAGGAGGTGAGAGGCAAGCTGGGGGCAAATATATCCATATGAGTTGGGGGGGAAATATATACCCATATGAGCTGGGGGCAATATATACCCATATGAGCTGGGGGCAATATATACCCATATGAGCTGGGGGCAATATATACCCATATGAGCTGGGGGCAATATATACCCATATGAGCTGGGGGGCAATATACAGTGGCAAGAAAAAGTATGTGAACCCTTTGGGATTACGTGGAGTTTTGCATGAATTGGTCATAAAATGTGCTCTGATCTTCATCTAAGTCACAACAATTTGAAAAACACAGTCTGCTTAAAATAATACAACACAAACATATGTTTTCGTGTTTTTATTGAACATAACATGTAAACATTCACAGTGCAGGGTGGAAAAAGTATGTGAACCTTTGGACTTAACTGGTTGACCCTCCTTTGGCAGCAATAACCTCAACCAAACGTGTCTTGTAGTTGCATAGTTGCAGATCAGACCTGCACAACGATCTGGAGTAATTTTGGACCACTCCTCTTCACAAAACTGTTTCAGTGTAGCAATATTCTTGGGATGTCTGGTGTGAATCGCTCTCTTAAGGTCATGCCACAGTATTTCAATCGGGTTGAGGTCAGGACTCTGACTGGGCCACTCCAGAAGGCGTATTTTTTGTTGAAGCCATTCTTTTGTTGAATTACTTGTATGCTTTGGGTCATTGTCCTGTTGCATCACCCATCCTCTGCGGAGCTTCACTTGGCAGACAGATGGTCTTACGTTTTCCTGCAAAATGTCTTGATAAACTCTGGAATTCATTTTTCCATCAATGACAACAATCCGTCCAGGCCCTGAGGCAGCAAAGCAGCCCCAAACCATGATGCTCCCTCCACCATGTTTTACAGTGGGGATGAGGTTTTGATGTTGGCGTGCTGTGCCTTTTTTTCTAAACACATAGTGTTGTGTGTTTTTTCCAAAACACTCAATTTTGGTTTCATCTGTCCACAGAATATTTTGCCAGTAGTGCTGTGGAACATCCAGGTGCTCTTTTGCAAACTTCAAACATACTGCAATATTCTTTTTGGACAGCAATGGATTCCTCCGTGGTGTCCTCCCATGTACTCCATTCTTTTTAATATTTTCCTTATTGTAGATGTGTCAACAAAAATGTTAGCATGTGCCAGAGATTTCTGTAAGTATTTAGCTGACACTCTAGGATTCTTCTTTACCTCATTAAGCATTCTGCGTTGTGCTCTTGCAGTCAACTTTACAGGACGACCACGCCTAGGGAGAGTAGCAACAGTGCAGAACTTTCTCCATTTGTAGACAGTCTGTCTTACCGTGGACACATGAACATCAAGGCTTTTGGAGATACTTTTGTAACCCTTTCCAGCTTCATGCAAGTCAACAATTCTTGATCGTAGGTCTTCTGAGAGCTCTTTTCTGCGAGGCATGGTTCACATCAGGCAGTGCTTCTTAAAACCAGTAAAACCAAAACTGGTGTGTGTTTTTAAAGGGCAGGACAGCTTTCCGCAACACATCCAATATTATCACACTGATTGGACTCAAGGTTGGCTCACTCCTGGCTCCAATTAGCTCTTGGAGAAGTCATTAGGCTAGGGGTTCACGTACTTTTTCCACCCTGCACTGTGAATGTTTACATTTTATGTTCAATAAACACATGAAAACATATAATGTTGGTGTTGTATTATTTTAAGCAGACTGTGTTTTTCAAATTATTGTGACTTAGTTGAAGATCAGAGCACATTTTATGACCAATTCATGCAAAACGCCACGTAATCACAAAGGGTTCACATACTTTTTCTTGCAACTGTATCCATATGAGCTGGGGGCAATATATACCCATATGAGCAGGGGGCAATATATCCATATGAGCTGGGGCAATACATACCCATATGAGCTGGGGGCAATATATACCCATGTGAGCTGGGGGCAATATATACCCATGTGAGCTGTGGCAATATATACCCTTGTGAGCTGGGGGCAATATAGACCCATGTGAGCTGGGGGCAATATAGACCCATATGAGCTGGGGCCATATATACCCATATGAGCTAGGGGCAATATATCCATATGAGCCGGGGCAATACATACCCATATGAGCTGGGGGCAATATATACCCATGTGAGCTGTGGCAATATATACCCATGTGAGCTGTGGCAATATATACCCTTGTGAGCTGGGGGCAATATAGACCCATGTGAGCTGGGGGCAATATAGACCCATATGAGCTGGGGGCAATATAGACCCATATGAGCTGGGGCCATATATACCCATATGAGCTAGGGGCAATATATCCATATGAGCCGGGGCAAGATATATCCATATGAACTGGGGGCAATATATCCATATGAGTTGGGGGGCAATATATCCATATGAGCTGGGGGCAATATATCCATATGAGCTGGGGGCAATATAGACCCATATGAGCTGGGGCAATATATACCCATATGAGCTGGGGCAATATATACCCATATGAGCTGGGGGCAATATATACCCATATGAGCAGGGGGCAATATATCCATATGAGCTGGGGCAATATATCCATATGAGCTGGGAGCAATATATACCCATATGAGCTGGGGGCAAATATATCCATATCAGCTGGGGGCAATATATACCCATATGAGCTGGGGCAATATATACCCATATGAGCTGGGGGCAATATATCCATGTGAGCTGGGGGCAATATAAACCCATATGAGCTGGGGGCAATATAAACCCATATGAGCTGGGGCAATATATATCCATGTGAGCTGGGGACAAATATATATATATCCATGTGAACTGGGGCAAATATATCCATATATTCAGGGTGTGTGCGTCTTTTATGGGGTTCCTCCATATATTCAGGGTGTGCGTGTGCCTTTTTAGGGGCTCCTCCATATATTCAAGGTGTACGGGTGTCTTTTTAGGGGCTCCTCCATATATTCAGGGTGTGTGGGTGCCTTTTTAGGGGCTCCTCCATATATTTAGGGTTTGGGTGTTTTTTAGGGGTTCCTCCATATATTCAGGGTGTGTGGGTGTCATTTTAGGGGGGGGGCAGCATTCAGCCTTCACTCCAGGCAGCACAATGTCTTGGGCCAGCCCTGTGTGGGGGGCAGGTTGAAACAAAAAAGATCATAAAATCCATGCACCCAGTGACACATATATTTCCTTAACTAAACAAACAAAAGAAAAATAAAGCACATGTAAGATATCAACAACATAAAATAAACATAAAGGACAACTACAACTGCCCTTTTAAAAGTTTGTAATGATATCCAAGCTGGCATGGAACAAGGAAATCTAACTGGAGCCATCTTCCTTGATTTTGCCAAGGCTTTTGCACAGTAGACCATGGCATCCTATTACAAAAACTTAAGAACTCTGGTATTGGTGATAGTACATTAACCTGGTTCCAATCATATGTGTCTGATAGGTCTCAATTTGTGTCCATTTCTGACAGCACTTCCTCTCCCCTCCCAGTCACGTGCGGTGGTACCCAAGGCTCGATACTTGGCCCCTGCTATTCACAATATTCATAAACGATCTGCCCAATGTCTGCAAAGCTTCTACTGTACACATGTACGCAGACGACACTGTAATCTATACCAGCAAACCAAATCTCCCACAGCTGGAGGCAGTGCTGCAAGAACATTTCACAGGGGTAGAAAAGTGGATTGCAAATAACAAACTTTTTCTAAATACTGACAAAACTGTTACAATGCTCTTTGGAACTGCACGTAAACTACACAAATTGCAAACACCCCATCTATGTGTTGGGACAAAATCAAATGGCACGCTGGCCACAGTCACTTCTCTCAAATACCTAGGTATGTGGTTAGACCCAAATCTATCTTTTGGCCCCCACATCGAAAAACTCTCATCTAAACTCTACCCCAAACTAGGTGCCCTGTACAGAAACAAATCCTGCCTGAGCCCCGCGGTAAGAAAGCAGATTGTACAACAAATGCTTATGCCAGCCATTGAATACAGAGATGTAGTGTATGCAGCCGCCCCGCAAACACACCTCCAGAAACTTACATTGTATAACTCATTCTGTCGCTTTGTGCTACAATGTAACTACATGACACACCATTGTGACATCACTGGACTCTAGACGCACCCTTCACCTTTCCAACCTGGTGTTTAAGAGCTTTTCTGGGAAGCTACCACCCTACCTGAACATGCTGCTTACCCCGGCAGTTCCCTCATCCTATAACCTCAGATCCAGGACCAGCACCTTACTTGCAATACCGCAATACAAAAAGAAAATGGCTCGATCCTCATTTTCCTACAGAGCCCAGCAAATATGGAATAACCTCCCAGACACCGTCAAATCGTCGCCCAGTCTAAAGTCCCTTAAGACTTCCCTATTAACATACCTCAATACGAAATGCACCTGTAAACATGTAACATAATGACTTTATTTCCTCCATATTTATTTTTCTGTTAATCTGTATATTTGGTCTTGTGTTAATATCTTGCATTTTACTATTTTGTATTTCTGTAACCACTCAATGTTCTCGAACCCAGGACATACTTGAAAACGAGAGAAATCTCAATGTATCCTTCCTGGTAAAATCCTTTTATAAATAAATAAAATAAAAATATCATTATTTGATGGTAGTGGCCCTTTAATGGCATAATGTCAGCGTTGTGTGGTCTTGTCACAACTTCAAATGTAAAGAGTATTGGCACCCAATATTGGCTATGGGCCAGAAAAGCTGGCAATAATCGGAATTGGCTCTAAAAAAATTTATTGGTCAATACCACATACATAAATATACACACACACACACTTAGATCCATACATATTTGAACAAAAGCACAATTTGAGTTTTTTTCAGGTATTTACCAAAGCATATTCAAGTTAGTTATATAATAGATATGGACTGAAAGTGCACACTCTCAGGATTGATTTGAGGGAATGAACATCCAAAGTAGAGGAAGGGGTTAGGAATTACAGCTCTTAAGAGTAGCCAACCCCCCTTTTTTCAAGGGACCAAAAGTAAGTGGACAATTTAATCAAATTTTCATGGCCCAGTGTGGGCTACTCCATTATTTATTCATCAATTAAGCAGGTAAAAGGTCTGGAGTTGATTCTAAGTGTGGTATTTGCATTTGGAATCTATTGCTGTGAAGCTACATCGTGTGTTCAAAGGAGCTGTCCATGCAAGTGAAACAGACCATTGCAAGGCTTCAAAATCAAAACAAATCCATCAGACGAGATAGAAGCAACATTAGGAGCGGCCAAAACAACAGTTTGGTACATTCTGAGGAAAGAACGCACTGGGGAGCTCAGCAACAAAAAGGCCTGCACGTCCACAGAAAACAATGGTGGATGATCACAGAATCCTCTATATGGTAAAGAAAATCTCATTCAGAACATCCAGGCAAGTGCAGGACACTCTCCAGGAGGTGGGTGTATCATTGTCAAAGTCTACAATCAAGAGAAGGCTTCACTAGAGCAAATACTGAGGGTTCACCATAAGGTGCAAACCATTCATAAACCTGAAGAATAGAAAAGCCAGATTAGACTTTGCCAAAAAAAAATCTAAAAAAGCCAGACCAGTTCTAGAAAAGCATTCTTTGGGTGGATGAAACTAAGATTAATCTGTACCAGAATGACAAGAAGAATAAATGGAGAAGGCTTGGAATAGTTTATGATCTAAAGCACACAATGTCATCTGTAAAACATTTTGGAGGCAGGGTGATGGCATGGGCATTGGTGTTTATTGATGATGATGTCACAGAAGGAGCCAGATGAATTCAACAGTGTTTAGAGATATACTGTCATCCTAGATTCAGCCGTGAAATATGTAGTGGCAGCCACAGAGAAAGTGAACGAAGCACGTCAAAATGAAAAAACAAAAAGAAAGGGAAAAAGATAAAATAAATAAAAAGGAGGCATTGGGGTGTAACCTCTTCATTCACTCTGCATCCTTAAATGAGGCAGGTTGCACTACCTCTGGTTCGGTTTAGTGTCCGGTAAGAGGCATTTGTCCAAAGACCCACAGAAGCCACAACTCCAGCAGGACCCAGGTGCGAAGGCCTTCAAACTCGGGTACGGGTAACAATGCTGAGCAGTAAGTTGCAGTCTCTGCCCCAGCAGCCCATCCATCTCCATAATCTGTGCCTGGCCCTCCTCCATCTTCCAAGTAAGCTCTGCCATCTGCACCGTGGGTATCACCACTGGAACCATCCCCTCCATATCCCCATCTAGTGTCTTGGGACCCGTGACCTCCAACACCTCCATCTCAGCTATATGACCAGAACGCTCTGCTATAGCCTGCCCACCACGCAAGTGCCCTCTTGGGTCTACAGTGACATGCGTATCTGCTTAGCAGAGCCACATAGGATTTTGGCCTTCCACAGCTCCCCAAACAGTAGCTTCAGGTCTCCTTTGGTCGAGGGTCGGTCATCTCGATCCAACAATGGCCACCGGCCCCTGCTCCCCTCCAGGCCCAGTACCATGGCACCAGAAACCTGGGCACCGTAGGCCCCAATAATCCTCAGCCGGGCCACCTCTGTCATAAGTCGCTCCGTCAAAGGGACGGGGGCCCTCCGCCACCTCGACTGTATCAAAGCTGCTCCCTGCTGGCTCCAGTAAAACCCAGGGAGCAAAAGGGATGCGGCTTGGCTAGGCCCCAAGGAGATCAGTTTTTGCCCAGGAGACAATATGGCCGCCCACGACCCATCCCACCTCAGCAGAAACAGCAATGGCTCCGCAAGCTGCAAGCTCTCGCACAGCAGGGAATCGCAGACAAATAGTATAAACCCATAAAAAAGTGGGTAAATCCTTCATAGCAGGACAGAGCTCCTTCAGCTTGCGTCCTCTCACCTCGACATCTCGCCACACGCCCTCCTGTCACTTTTAACTAAATACAGCTTGGTTTCCATAAATGTTACCCACCAATAGCATTAGAGGGATATTTTAGTAGTGTTAATTTTTACCTTAAATAATCTATATGTAGGATTCTCCTTAATGCTTTTAAAAGACTTCCAAATCATCATATTTTTACCATTTTAACAGAACAAAATAGTGTAGCTGATGCTTATACTAAAATTCTTATTTTACCATAATGGATTTTATTTTTTGCCCTTACATAATTGGGCAGATGCTTCCATTTTATTTATTTTTTTAATAGGTGTGAATACTCACCTTTTCTCCCTTGGCATGCGCTGCTCCTCCCCTTCAGCTCAGGGCTTCCAAAGCTTCCAAAATGCAGAAGTACCTGCAGCTATCTAACGCAATTTGCACTATATTCGGATTCTGCTTATTTTTGAACCGACGTTCTGTAGCACCTGTGCAATATGATGGATTGGTGTTGTGCGCGCATTCACGGAACCAAACCATCAGCTCCTCTCTCCCAGAACACACACTGCTGTAAGCGTTGTAAAGTGGATGATGTCAGCACGTCATTGTGGCGGATTTTGTGACCAACAGATGTGATATTGAAATCCCAATTGCCTGGTGATGCTTGTGTGGGCGGAAGAAACCTCTCTGCTTCACAAAATAGTTCTCTCCAAAATGGCACTGGAGGGAGGGGGATGGGGGTTGTCACTCTACACAATAGGCTTGTGCACCGATTTTTTTTTCGGATCGATTCGGTTCGATTTGTTCGGATGTTTAAACTTTTCGATTCGGCTCGTTTCGACCGATTTCTGTTTGGATTCGGTTCGGTTCGACTCGTTTTTCGTGTACATTTTTTTTTCGGAATATCGACCATTTTTCGTATTTTCGGGTCACTTTGCTCATTTTTTGTATCGACTTTTCGTGATTTCGGAAATTTTCGTTTTTTCAGAACGTCTGTTCTCCTCGTTTCAAAGTGTCTAACTGTATTCGTTTTGACGTAAACTACTATGGTTTACTTTTTTATACTTTATATATTTTTTTGTAATAAATTTTTGGTTTGTTTTTCGGATCCGATAATTCATTCTGTCGATACAATAATTCTGGCGATTCTATCGTTTTTTTTTTAATTAAGTAAAGATCCTTTTTTTCTTATGAATATACATTTCACAACTTTATTTAATCACATTAAAAAAATGGTATGAAAGCCAAGGAACAAAAAAAAAAAGAACAAAACGATTTAAAAAACGCTAAACTGACCCGAATGGTCTGACTTTAAAAATAAAAACCAGAACAAAAAGGTTTTAAAATGGAAAAATAGTTGATCAAAATGATCTGAAATGAAAAAACACAAATAAAATGATTTAAAACAGACAAAAAAAATTAACCCTTTCGCTGCTGAGGCATTTCACGGCTTCCCTTCACGCCTGTGTGCGGCACTGCGGTCTGCTGCTGAGCTAATTTTTAACAGTTTCGCTCCTCTTGTTTAAACGCGTTTTTTTGAAGCCTTATTTTATAATGTGACCCAGACATGTTATATATCGTTCTTTCCGGCAGACTCGCAGATGATCATAATATATATCATTATCATATGTATGCGTCATGTCCTGTATGTATATTATAACAAAAATGCAATAAAATTAGAATTTTCAATGTTTGTTTTACAAGGTGTAAAGTGTTTTTTTCACATTTTAACATGCGAGTGTTTGCGGTTATATTTTATGAGTTGCGTTTGTTAAAAAAAATTGAAAAGGACTTGTTATATTTTTTGGGTGAAAATTACACTATTTTTAACAAACGCACCCCATACAAAAATCCTTAGTGCAGCATCATTGTTCACATTATAATTGAAATGGGAACAATATTGCTGCATTAACAAAACAAAACAAAACACCTATTTTTTTTATATTTTAATTTTTTATAATTTTTAACATTGTCATGTTTGGTATTGTTGGAAAGGCCATGCTCTGGTCGATCCAAAGATACCAAACATTAACCAACCGATAGTTGCCGCGGATCGGGAGATAGGGGGTTCCAATGAACCCCCTATCTCCACCATTGGTCGCAGTTAGGGGTTAACTCCAGAACTGACGTCATTGTGACGAGGTCTTGGGACTGTCGGCAGCTGCCGTTCCCCCACGCTGTTGTCTTCCTGCAAAGACGTGACCATGTTGGCGGGCAGCGTCTTAGCGGGCAGCGGTGGGAGAGAGAGAGCTCATAGCTGGGAGGAGGTGTTGCATGAAGCTGCAAACAGGGACAAATAAACTAGACCTGAGCCGCACTGAGGATCTTTGGGTTGTGTCGGAGAAGACTTCACGCAGTGCTGCCATCAATATTTTTTGATAAATTCTTGGTTATACAATGAATGTGACTGTGGACAAAAATCCATGTTGTTGTGACATCGCCTAAGCTTAACAAAACCATGCTACGTCGGTAATCAAATCTCAAGGCAGAACAACAAGGTTGTGTTAGTGTGTGACATTTTTTGGCCAGGCAGGAAGTGTAGAATGTGCACAGTCACATTCATGGCCACAAATATGTTGACAAATTTATGACAAAGGGTCCATAGAAATGTCAATAAATTTATGTACATATAATTTTAACAGTGTGGAAACGAAACCAAGCAATACATATTAACTTATTAAGTAAGGAAAAGCAACGCACACAAACAGGAAAATATAGAAGAAATAGAAAATTTATTTAAAACATGGGGAACATGCCAAGGATGGCAAACTGCCCAACAGGGGCACAAAGTCACAAACAAACATAGGGGAGGAGGCTGGTCTCACTGCCGCTCCAGGATGTCAGCAGCATTGCTAATATGCTCCCGCAACTCCTGGAGCAATTCCTGTATGGCATCTATGGTGGTTACAGCCAGGCGTAGCTCTCCGATCGCCATCCTATTTATGATCCTAATGCTGGATGTGTCCGGTCTGGCTTCTCCTTCTATATATCCAATAAATGAAAGAAGGAAAATACAGTAAGTAAAGCAGGTTTCTATTTTTGACTGAAAGTCTTGAAAAAATATAACAGTAGTATATACCAGTGCTGGCGGCCTCCTGAGGCTCTGACTCCTCCTCCGACTCCTCCTCCTCCACCACCACCGTCAGCATCTCTTCCGGTGCTATATCTAAGAAATTAAAGAAATAAAAAATACAGTAAACAACAAAACTGATTTATTTTTGAACAAAAGTCGATGCAAAACACAACAGTAAAAAAAAAAACCTGGACTCGCGGCCTCCTGCTGCGGCTCCGGCTCCCTCTCTCCATCGCCCTGCTCCTCCTCTTCCTCCTCCTGCTCCTCTTGTGCTATATATAAAAAAATTAAATGAAAATACAGTAAACAAAAAATGTTTCTGTTTTTGACCAAAAGTCGTTGCAAAATAAAACAGTATATACCAGCGTGGTGGTCGCCCGTGGCTCCTCCTCCTCCACTGGTGCCCGCCGGGGCAGATGCTGCCTTCTTCCTGTCTTCTGCCAAATCCAAAAAATAACACGTAAATAATGCAGACTGGAAAAAATGGTATATCTATACAATATATTGCCGAAAGTATTGCGACACCCCTCCACTACCCCACTACCAGCTTGACCCACCACTACTCCCATCTCATAGTTCTAAAGTAACAAAATATTTATTTATTTCCTCTGCACATAGACATATATTACCGTTCAATTATATATTTTTTTCAGAAGTAAACATTACGTTTATTCAATAAAAACTATTAATTGTGTTGTGTGCGTACAAAACGCATTGTGCTGACTGCTTTTAGTTATTTTATAGATGCCTCAGCCTCAGTTTCACTTTCAGTTTCTGCGAATAAAACTGTGGATATTGCAGAAACAACAGAAACCCGCCATTTTGTTTTGAAATTTGCATCTAAAGCGTTCAAAAATGACACTGCTGCAGCAAACTGAATTGCTGCGCTGCAACAATTCAGCAGCTGCTGAGGACGTATTGAACGCGGCTCTGTTTGGATGCACTTTCAGAAGAACTACATGTCCCATCCTACCACTTAGCAGAGACGCAGAGATTTTTGTTGATGCGCAGGTGGGAGCCAATATTGGGCAAGCTGCGGGTCTTCTCGTATGCATCACTCAATCACAACAACCCCCCCCCCCCAGCACACTACAGTACACACAGTGCCAAAAGAAATCCAGCATTGTAACTTCATCTACATACATCAAATGTCACACTTTTCACGAATACGTAAAATCACAAAAAAGAAGAGCTATGGCAAAGATGCATGTATGACGAGTCGTGAAAACGCAAAGCTATACACAATCACATTGCATGAAAAAGGGACTAGATAAATCAACGTATTTCTGTGCACATTAGCACATGCAAGCACATTATTATTATTATACAGGATTTATATAGCGCCAACAGTTTGCGCAGCGCTTTACAATATAACATGACACTTACGTTTGGCTATGACATGCCGGATGTGCCTCAATTGCTCCTCCTCGCGCATCTTGAGGTCGGACCAGCGTTTTCGGAGCTGGTCCTTCGTCCGGTCCTTCACGAACAGCTCCACGATGGTGGTGTGAACCTTATTGAGGATACGGTCCTTGCGGACGTTGTTCTTCCTGCCGTAAGGGCCCTTACGGCAGTCGTAGTCTTTGCGATCAAAGATGCGGACCAGCTCCAACATCTCCTCAAATGCCATGTTGCTGGCCCGCTTCTTCCTGGGTGGTGTCTCATGGGTGGAAGAAGATGAGGAGGTGTCCGTCTCAGAATGGCACTCGTCTCTTTCAGCCATGATAAATAATAAAATCAATATTTTTTGGCCTGTCAAAAAACTTGTCAAAAAACTGGCTCAATAAAGTTACGACATCAGCGCGCGCGCGCATGCGCGACCCGCGGACGAATCGGATCCGACTACGAAGGAATTATCGTATCGACAGAATTATCGGATCATTGGAAACAAAAACAAGTGATACGCATTTACAAATACAAAATTTACAGAATCAGCGATATAACCGATAATAGTTAAATATACGATGTCCAGAATTACCGAAATGGAACCGAAATCACGAATGGAACCGAAATCATGAATGGAGCGAAATTTTTTTTCGATTTGACACATTTCAAGTCCATTCGAAAATTCCGAAAATATTTAGTTTCGGCTCGGAAAACTTTTCGGATCTGTCGGTTTTCGGGTCCGATCCGATTCGGAAATTCGGCCGAATCCTAAAACACGAATCGGGAAATTTCGTGAAAATTCCGAAATTCCGAAACCCGAAACGCACATCCCTACTACACAGCTTGACCACTTTAAGAAGCTAAAGTGGTCAGGGTGTGGAGAGTGTCCTGTAAGGCTTCATTTCAAAACCGCTAGAATGTTTTTTTTAAAGATCTCCTTAATGAGCCAACAACACTATAACCTGCTCCTTTCCAATATCATTACCAAAATGCTACTTTGTATGTGTAGGTGTTCGCCAAGATGTCAAGCTATAAGACTGCCTTTGTTACTCTTGACGACAAAGGGGGATGAATGCACTTTCTCTCCCACTATTCAAAAGAAACGTTCAGGATGCGCTGAGTGGTCACATCCCCACCTATCAGATACGTATTAGAGCTGTTGCCCATTTGCTGGAGTGGTGAGCAATTCACGACTGTGGTGACATTGAACTGCAACACCGGCTTTCAGTGATCTGTAATACTGCTTATGTTGCAATGCATTTATCTGATCTTGTAAATGGCAATGCTGAGGGCACTGACCTGCATATACGTTAATGCTTCCTGGCCAGGAGACATAATGTACAAATTCAGCCTTCATGAACCAAGAAATAAAAATATATATATTCTAGTATAAAAGTAGGTATATACATGCATACAGTAGATGAAGATCAGAGCACATTTTATGACCAATTCATGCAAAACTCCACGTAATCCCAAAGGGTTCACATACTTTTTCTTGCAACTGTATATACCCAAAACGCAAAAGGTATAGAGAGAAAAGAAAATCACAAATGCTGTATCCACAATGTTATATTCACTTAGGACACACGGAGGACACTGATATACTATAATAGAGTCAAAACCCACTAAATAAGCAGAAAAAAAACCCCTAGAATAACTAATTCCAGCCAGAAATAAATACAAAACAAAAAGTAGAAATAATGAAGTGACCAAAAAGGGACTAGAGTGAGAAAAGACATGGTATAAAGAGACCTAGGCCTATATAGACTGAGGAGCGACATACTGGTCGGGATTTGATTCTGAGGTCTCCTTTTTCAGGAGAAGACTTCCTTTTTCCTAGACCTCAGCATTAACAAAAAGGTCCATTCCTCACCAATCTCTTTCAATCAGTGCTGATCATACGACGGTCTCTTCTTCAGATCCCGCGTACTCTGCCTCATCACCACATCAATCCAGCTTGTGAGACCACACACACCAAAGGCCTTCACAGGGTGGGAAAAAAAAAAATCACTTTCCGGTTTCCTAGATTAACAGAATAAACCCTTCAACAAGTATATCTTCTTCACATCCCAGTACAGGTAATCACAGGGTTAAACGGCTTAAAGCGGTATACAGTCAACGAATCATATGGATATTGACGCACGCGTGTTATAAACGATTTAATAGATGTTTTAGATCTCTTATATTGTCAAACTGTGCACAAGATATTGGCACGTTATACGTCGTTAGAATTGCTATAAACCATAGTATCAGGAAAATAGGTTTAACAGCCGAATAACTGATCAAGTTGACTCCTAAACAGGTAATTCAAGTGGCCTTTATGATGAATGGAGTCAGGCCTCAACCAGTAACAGTAGCTTTGGAAACCGATGTCTGTCCATCGACAGTCTAGAGAGCGGTCAGCAATAACGAGCTGGATTTACTGAGCTGAAATGTCCGCTTCCAGCATTTCCTTCCTGTCAGTCAATAATGCACCATATTCCTAAAACCGCATGTTCAGCGCTGACGATTTACATTTTCTGTCGTTCTGTTCATTATCAGCCATTGCCGGTATTGACAGGTCAGTTCTTCTTGGGCCAATGTGCCTCGCTGACAGCAACAAGCCACCAGTTCTTTTTCATTACCGCTATCAGCCGGCAGATAAACGGAGGGCTGTAAAGGGATGATAAGCCATATAAACATAGAATTTGCGTCTGTCGGCAGTAAAAATAAATGCAAATTGCAAGAGGATGACTCTTAATTAAAAACAGACAGACCTTCGCATTTTTCAGAAACAGGTTTGTTTAAATTGTGCAAGTGTAAAGACTGTGCATTGTTTCTGTACACTCACGAAGGAATACAGAGAGATGTCAGCCATCAGTCTCGTCTTCATCCTCTCTGAAGACCGGCATCTGATAAGAGCCAGTGTGATCAGCATCCTGCCAAAAGCAGGACAGGTCATAGGAATCGGCAATATATTTTTTTCTGGACATGGTACACCAAGAATAATGTTTAGATATTGTAAACAATCTTACATTTGCATGATTGATTTAAATACTCCAACCTTGGGCTCAATTGAATTCTATCGCCCATTTTACCCCAAAATATCAGCTGATTCAGTTGAAAAAATTTGTCTGGAGCAGATATTAGAAAAATGACGCTTGCCCAAAAATAGTTGGATGGTAAAAAGGCTGTGTGGTAAATCGTCGCTGAGCCCTTGAAAATCTAGGTGTTGGTGTACCACTCATCCAACACAAATATATATATATATATTGCGACGATTTACCACAGGCTGAAAAGGCAAATTTTTAGTCCAGTATCAAACAGAGTTGTGCCTTTAAACATGACTATTAAAAATATCCATTGCTTAAAAGAACATTTTCAATCTTATTTCAAAACTTCTATTTTCTGCCTGAAATCCCATTATCAACACCCTTATACAGGTTTAGCAGCATTTCGATTTCCAATAAAAACTTCTGAAATATCAGTTCTCACGGCTATACTTTTCAATGGAAATATTGCTTTACCAAATCAATTCGAATGTATCAGCATGCCAATTTCTTAAAAAAAATGCAATAATTATTTTGGGGGGTCCATCCAGTCGCCATGCAATCAAAAGAACCATATGATTAAAAGGGACATTGAACACAGTGTGACCAATTAATCTTATTAGAGTGGTCACACTGCTGAGCTCCCTACTCCTTCTCCCCTTCAAAGGACTCTTGGAGGGATGATTCAGTCCTTCGATTGCAGGGGCTAAATCCCGCTCAGATACCGAGAGCTGCTATCAGGTTCAAGGGCTACAGGATCTTTGGGAACGAAATCCCTCCAAAAGCCATTGGATTGGCTGGACGCTCCAGCCCCCTTCATGATCACGTCTGGCTGAACTTTGGAGGTAGCTAAGGTCCTCACCTAAACTGAAGGGTTAAAAGGGAGGGACAAGGAGGGAGTTCATTTTGAGCTCCGTTGACCCCACTGACATTTTAATGTTATAGTATCCATTTAAGAAAAGGCATATGCATGGCTTCAAATAAATATTCCAAAATTTACAGTATACACAGTCCATACACACAAATACTATAGCAACAATCACAATGACATACATAAAAACAAGTATCCTATTATTTTGTATTTTATCTCCCTAATTTTTATTTATTATTCAATTAAAATGTATAAGAGAAGGCGACCTCTGACGATTGTGTTTTTTGGACTGGAAACACATAGAACGGCTATCTCACTAAGCTCATAATCCAACTTCAAAGTCACTTACATGTCACAGACTCTAAACAGAATACTAGATCATGCTATACCACTTACAGTAAGTGCGGGGGAATCGCCAACCAACTAGAAATTGTTTCTTAGCTGGTTGGAACGGCCTTTAATCTATAAAGGAGTCCATTTTCCAGAAACCTTTTTAGGTGGGAATCTATAAAGAACATGTTTAAAGAGAAATCACATTGAGAAGATGTTAAGAGTAATTACCTGCATTAGTAAAAAGCTGCAATTTTCCAGATGAATAAATCTCACCTGAGAAACCAGCTCCCTGTAATCAGCCATCCTTTTTTTTTCTACCAGAGTGACACATCTAGACTCGGATGAGTGATGTTTCACGGCATTAGTGTTTTAGACTAACCCCCTTATCAAGCTCTTTCTAGGATAAGCTGACCAGATTTGTAAAATGAAATCCGGGGACTTTTTTTCCTTTGACAAACGGTAAATTTTTAAAAAATTGTATTTGGTATATGTGTTATATGGAGTAACTGCATGATATGTATATAGGTTATGTCTCACATTTCATCCAGGAGAAAAAACAAACTTCTTAGAATTTTTTGGAATATGAATAGCAAAATGTTATTTATTTATTTATAAAGGATTTTACCAGGAAGGATACATTTGAGATTTCTCTCGTTTTCAAGTATGACCTGGGTTCAAGAACATTGAAGTGTTACAGTTACAGAAATACAAAGTAATACAATGCAAGATATTTAAAAAAAAAAACACAAATATACAGATTAACAGAAATAGCAAATGTTAAGAAGATAAGATAGAAAAAAACGTTTCAATGCATATTTTGTATTAAATTCCTACCAAAGAATTCTGGTTTAACAATAACAATATAAATGAACAATTAAGAACAGTAAAATATTGCATGGTAACAACACATAGGATGCCTTCCAACATATATAATGAAATCTGAATTTCTAGCTGCTATAAGACTAGGAATGTTAATATCCCAAGCACATACAGTGGTATGGAAGTAGGTAGAGCTAAAAGCCGAAAAGCCATTTGTGATTACAGTAGATCAGTGTTTCACAAACCTGTCCTCAGGACCCGCTAACAGGTCAGGTTTTCCAGATATGTGAAGCACAGCACAGGTGATATGATTTGCTGCTCAGTGATTGCAGGATTCAGTCTGCATTTCCCCAAGGTGATCTGTAAAATCTGGCCTGGTTGCGGGTCCTGAGGAGAGGTTTGGGAAACACTGCAGTAGATCATAGGATTAATACATAGAGTGAAGCACGTAATACAGAGAGCAATGCGCAGAACACAAAACAGACCACAGAATAGAGAGAGCAATGTGCAGAGCACCGACTAGAGAGAATGTGCAGAGCACAGAATACAGAGAGAATGTGCAGAGCACAGAATAGAGAGAATGTGCAGAGCACAGAATACAGAGAGAATGTGCAGAGCACAGAATACAGAGAGAATGTGCAGAGCACAGAATACAGAGAGAATGTGCAGAGCACAGAATAGAGAGAATGTGCAGAGCACAGAATACAGAGAGAATGTGCAGAGCACAGAATAGAGAGAATGTGCAGAGCACAGAATAGAGAGAATGTGCAGAGCACAGAATACAGAGAGAATGTGCAGAGCACACAATACAGAGAGAATGTGCAGAGCACAGAATACAGAGAGAATGTGCAGAGCACAGAATACAGAGAGAATGTGCAGAGCACAGAATACAGAGTTATATGCATAGCACATAATACATAGCAGAGTGGAGAGTGCATTATACAGAACAGAGCATTTTTTGCAGAGCACAACATACACAGTACAGTGTAGTGCACAGAGAGCACAGCATGCAGAGCTGAGCACAGCATACAGAGAGAATAAGAAAAGCAGGTTATATTGACAGAAATGTACTGAGCACCTTTAAAAGTGAGCAATATGCACAGCATAGCATACACAGAGCACAATAAACAGAGAGCAATAGGCAGAGCGCTGTATACATAGAGCATGTTATACAGAGACCATTATGCTGAGCACTATGAACAGAGCACATTATACAGGAGAGCAAAATGCAGATTGCTGTTTACAGAGTACGTAATACAGAGCATTGTGCAGATCACTGTATACAAAGTATGCTATACAGAGAGCATTGTGCAGCGCACTGTATACAGAGTAAGTTATACAGAGAGCATTGTGCAGAGCCCTGTATATAGAGTGTTTTACAGAGAGCATTGAGCAGAACGCTGTATATAGAGTATTTTATACAGAGAGTATTGGGCAGAGCGCTGTATAAAGTATGTTATACAGACAGCATTATGCAGAGCACTCTATATAGAGTACGTTATACAGAGGACATTGTGCAGAGCGCTGTATATAAAGTATATTATGAAAAGAGCATTATGCAGAGTGCTGTATACAGAGTACATTATACAGAGAGAATTATGAAGAGTACTGTATGTATACAGAGAGAATTATGCACAGTACAGAGAACATGTTATACAGAGTGCATTAAACACATTATGTTATATAGAGAGCCATGTGCAGATTAAAAAGTTCCAGGTGTTGGGGGGGATAGAGAGGGAAGGGATGGGTGCAGATAAGGGGTGACATAGAGAGAGGCTTGATATCAGATCCTTCCATGTGGGGATGCAGCTCCGCAGGAGACGTCACGTTTTAGCGCCAGGGGAGTAACAAGGGACTCCTAGCGTAGAGCCAAGGAGCTGCAGCTCATCATTCAGAGCAGTGTATACATTAGCATTTTTAAGTTCCGGAGACATTTCCGGGGACATCATTTGTCCAGGGACAGTCTCCTCAATCCGGGGACAAATGGTTACATATTCTAAGAGCCTGCAAGCTTGCACTTTATTTAAAATCTATGAATATGGTTCAGCACGCACAATTATAAAATTGTATATACATAAGATCATAACATTATTCCAATGCTTATTGGGATAGTGTGAGAAAACGTATTTATCTATGTCAGGCTTATTTTCAGATTCAGAAAATGTCTGCACATTTTGCAAGGAAATTAGACATATGGGTTCTGTTTGATTCATTTTTAGGTAGTGTTCAAGCTCCAGTATAAAAAAAAACATGTTATTAACGCATACCTCGTTTGTCGTTTAAAATGTTGCATGATATTTCAATGCAAGTTTAATCTACTCTTGAAACCCTATTGCAAGAGAGGCTGGGTTTTAGGGAAAATTATATAATAAATCATGTATTTATTGTGTCTTAATGAGGAAGCATATGATTGAACACCTGAATAAAATCTTTATAGTGCGTGGGACCATTACGGACTTGGTTCACCCTGCAAAAATAATGGAAGAACTACGTTCCCATGCATTCCTGCTGGACTTGACCCCTGATTTCAATCAAGTATTACCAGGAGAATATTGCAAGATCTTGAAAGGTGAGATTTTGGATAACATGAGGATGTGGCAGAAAAACTCAGAGTAGCTAATTAATATTCGTATAAATCCAGAAGAAGCACAAGGTGACAACGATTCATGGTTAGGAGTCAGTATAATAAAAAGAAAATTCCATTACAAATGTTAATTTTTTTTTTTTGAGAAAGGATACATTGAGATTTCTCTCGTTTTCAAGTATGTCCTGGGTCCATTCGCGAAATCACATTACAACTGATTTTTGGTCAAGTATTCATGAAAGATCCGAGTTAAGGCATTGGAATAGCAAGCCAAGCGGTAGTAACATTGTCACATGTTTGTTACAGTTCCACATAGCATAGGGTCCAGTATGAGTCGCTAGGGCAGGGGTCAGCAACCTTGGCTCATAGATGTTTTGGGAACATAATGGGGGACTGAGTATCATGGGAGATGTAGTTCCCAAAACATCAGGGAGCCAAGGTTGCTGACCCCTGCGCTAGGGTATAAATTTAAGCACAGATATACTATATGTTAAATATTGTCATACTCTGTTCTATGGTAACGTTTTTGCTATGTCTCTAGAGAAAGCTCAATATAAAACAAAAAACCCTTTATAGCAAGTCCTTGAAATGACTGGGTTTCACAATGAAGGCAACAGAGGAGAGGCCTAACGACCGGTCCTTAGAGTGGCCAGATATTATAAAAAAAAGAAACAAAGTACTGCAATACTGCCAAATAGGGCAGAGATAAAGAAACAGGCCAAATAATAGCACAGTCGTATACACTAGCCAAGGTCAAAGGGAGATAGCAGAGGGAGATAGCAGAAGTCAAAGGGCAATCGAGTGTCTCAAAATCGAGTAATCGTAGCCTAGGTCAAGGGAAGACAAAATATCACAGAATCAGGAAAATGCAACAAAGATCAGCACAGAAAGGTCAAGCAGAAACACTGTAGACTCTGTCTCACTGTCTTTAATAGTGTTCACTTTCTCCTGATTGGGCAGCGTCCTATGGGTGCGGCAAAACGGACGCGATTGCAATGACGCATTCAAGTTGGCTCTGTGAGAATGACGCAAAACAAGTGTCAAAATAAATGATGCAGCCTGCGAGTGGCCAGTGTCAAAATTACTAGCATTCAGGGCAGGCAGGTTGTGTGGTCTGGCGCTCCCACTGAAACTGCCCAGATGATGGTCATCTGCCAGAACCCGGTCTGCAGATAAGCCTTGTACCCCCGTAGCCATGACATCCATGAAATCACTTTCTTTAGCAAACTGTTTTAATTTCTGAAAAAAGTGATATAGGAGAGTAAAAAAACTTTTAACTGGATGAGGTTTCCTGGAGCTAGAAACCATAGAAGGGTATTTTGTTACCTTCTCTTATCGATCCACCTACAGTGCTAGATCTTGATAGCTCAGTCTGATAATATGTCAGTCACCTATTGTTCCATAAATGTCATAAAAAATCCATTCACTGCTGGAAATAGGAAGTCAATGGCCGGGAAGTATAGCATTTCAAGAGACACATACGCATTCGCTTAAAATCTCCAGAGCAGGCTATTTTGCTAATGTCTGATCGCAGAGAATATCGCTTAGCTTGTCTTAAACAGCACATCTGTATGTCCCTTCAAATGACGAGGGAAAAAATCTATTAATGCATAATGAGGTATTAAAAAAAATTCATTTTTTGTACAATGGTAAAAGTCAGCAACAAAATCACCCCATGTTTTTTTGTTTTTAAAACATTCTTCAGCTTAGCTTCCCATGTTTTAAACAATCATAATATTAATAATAGACATTATTTATTAAGCACTAACACATTCCGCAGCGCTGTACAAAAGGTGCAGGATCCAAGGCCTGTAGATTCCTCCAGGGGCGGGGATGGGAGGGAGGAGAGGAAGTTGGTTCCATTGATGGGCTGATGTTAAAGGAGAGCAGATGGTGGTCGGAACTGGGGAATGGCTGATTGGTGAAGTTTGAAATAGTGCGGAGGTAAGAAAACACCTCATTGATTATTCTACCTGATATTAATGTATGCCGATACTTCTGAATCGCATCATCTTCTTGTCACCATCAGAAAAAACTGCATATGTCTCCAGTGTCCTTTTTTAATTTATTTTTATTTTTTTGGAAGGACAGTCCCTGTTATGGGCAAATATTCCCTATGTCACCCTTTTCTCCAGCTTTTATTTTGGAGTTCCACCATATAAATCGGGGAATGCAGGTGTATAGCAGAGCTATAAAGCATGATTCCCCAATTCAGAAAAAGGCCCATGCTGCTAAACCTGCTCAAGCTATTGACCTAGAGAACCTATCGAGAACATGATGGAGTGGAGGTTTCCCCAGCTATTTTGTGGTTGGAGCGCTGTGATTTAAGCAGCCAAAAGTAAAATTGTGGCAGGTCAGGTGCACCTAGTGCGGACTCCAGGTCCATCCGTCTTTGGCTTCTTTGTGGAAGGTGAAACATGAGAAATTGGGCTATTCAGTTACCTTGATAATACTTTAGAAGACACGGTATCCCCAAATCTCACCTTCACTTATCGTGGCACAAAGCATATGGTGTTATTTTTTTGCATTTTCTACCCCAAAAGAAATGGTAAATGTGAGACTACAAATGTTTCAGAATGTTGTCTCCATACATAGAGACGAGATACTCCTCCCTTTCCACTTGAAACTACCTACTCCGGAGTACCTGATAGCTGCTAACAGAGGCTCCAGGGACAGAGTGCATAGCAATGGTGACAGCCCTGCCTGGCCCCCTTGCCTATCACAAAGGCCCAAAAGGGAGTCCTGGTATCACTAGGCAAAACTCTGAACGAGAATAAAGACAGTATAGTATCCAGATGAAAGGCAACAGGAAATCCCACCCTTCCAACAAACGGAAAATATGTGACAATTCTAGGTGATCACGCGCCATCTCCACACCATGTACAATTATTTCTTATTATTATCATCATCATCATCTATATAGCGCCAACAGTTTCCACAGCGCTTTACAATAACAAAAGGGAACAAGATACGGATAAACAGACATAGGATGGAGACACAAGGTGTAGAGGGCCCTGTTCATTGGAGTTTACAGTCTAGAGGGATTGGGTTTGAGGAAGACAGGGGAATTTTACTAGATAGCAGGATCATTAGTGCCAGTTGTTTGGGAATGGTGGGGCCATTGAAGAAGTTTTAATCATGTGTGAGTAGGTGAGCAGAGGGATGAGTTGCATCAGTGATGTGGTACGTTAGTCAGAAGAGATGAGTTTTGAGTGATTTGAAGGTCTGTAGCTCAGGGGAGGGTTTGACAGGGTGAGGCAAGTCATTCCACTGTACCGGAGCTGCCCTTGCAAAGTCTTGGAGACGAGAGTTGGCATCGCGAGTGTAGACAGAGGACAGGTAGAGGTTATCCGCCAACCGAAGTTGTCTACATGGGATGTGCTTGCGGAGTAACGACGACCTGTAAGGACAGGTCGAGTTACTGAGCGATTTGAACGTGTCAGTATTTTAAACTGTATCCTGAAACGTACAGGAAGCCAATGGAGGGACCGGCAGAGTGGGGAGGTACAAAAGGTGCGTCTGGTGAGAAAAATTCGAGACGGCAGAGAGTCAGTGACTCGATCCAGGGGAGCCGGAGAGAGATCAGGGGAGGAGAGGTACAGTTGTGTTCAAAATTATTCAACCCCCAATGCTGTAAAGGGTTATAGGGAATTTAGTGTACATTTTAATTGTATTCAGAATGAAATCCTACAAGGACTTTTTAAAGAACCATATGCAACTAAAATGACATCAATTGGTTTTGTAATACAGTAGTAAATGTTTCTTTTGTGAATTCTTCATTGACACAATTATTCAACCCCTTAAAGACTACCACTCTGAAGAACAGAGGTTCATTCAAGTGTTTTCAATCAGGTATTGAAAACACCTGTAGATGTCACGGAGCAGCAATAAAGCATAATAAGCACCAATTAGGCAGCTTTAAAATGACTGTGATACTCAGCTCCTTCTAGACATTTACTGGTGTGGTTACAAACATGGTGAAGTCAAGAGAATGGTCCAGGAAGACAAGGGAAGAGGTGATTACTCTTCACAGGAAGGGCAATGGCTATAAGAAGATTGCAAAGATGTTAAACATACCAAGAGAGACCATAGGAAGCATCATTCGCAAATTCAAGGCAAAGGGCACTGTTGAAACGCTACCTGGTCGTGGCAGAAAGAAGATGCTGACTTCGACTGCTGTGCGCTACCTGAAGCGTAGAGTGGAGAAAAGTCCCCGTGTGACTGCTGAGGAACTGAGAAAAGATTTGTCAGATGTGGGTAGTACTGAAGTTTCAGCTCAGACAATACGGCGCACACTGCGTAATGAAGGCCTCCATGCCAGAACTCCCAGGCGCACCCCCTTGCTGTCTCCAAAGAATAAGAAGAGGAGTCGACTGCAGTATGCCAAAAGTCATGTGGACAAAACACAGAAGTTTTGGGATAGTGTTCTGTGGACTGATGAAACAAAATTAGAACTGTTTGGGCCCATGGATCAACGCTATGTTTGGAGGAGGAAGAACAAGGCCTATGAAGAAAAGAACACCTTGCCTACTGGAAAGCATGGCAGGGGGTCAATCATGCTTTGGGGCTGTTTTGCTTCTGCAGGTACAGGGAAGCTTCAGCGTGTGCAAGGTACCATGAATTCTCTTCAGTACCAGGAGATATTGGATGGCAATGTGATGCAGTCCGTCACAAACCTGAGGCTTGCGAGACGTTGGACCTTTCAACAGGACAATGATCCCAAGCATACCTCCAAGTCCACTAGAGCATGGTTGCAGATTAAAGGCTGGAACATTTTGGAGTGGCCATCGCAGTCACCTGACTTAAATCCGATTGAGAACCTCTGGTGGGACTTAAAGAAAGCAGTTGCAGTGCGCAAGCCTAAGAATGTGACTGAACTGGAGGCTTTTGCCCATGACGAATGGGCGAAGATACCCGTAGATCGCTGCAAGACACTTGTGTCAAGCTATGCTTCACGTTTAAAAGCTGTTCTAACTGTAAAAGGATGTTGTACAAAGTACTAAGATTGAATGTCACTTGGGGGTTGAATAAAACTGATAATGATGTGAGCACAGAAAAGACATTTGTGGTTATTTCATTATAAATGTTATGTTATATTTGTCTGACCTACACGTGCCTCTTTGATTTAATTGTAAGCAAGATGACTGAATGATCAAAATCAATGTCAAACTGGTCAAAACACTCAATTTCAGTGGAGGTTGAATAATTTTGAACACAACTGTATATGTTGCCACAGAAACATAGAAAAATGTCGGCAGATAAGAACCTTTCGGCCCATCTAGTCTGCCCAATTACATGGATACTTTAACTTCTTTTTAGCCATTTTTAGCCATCCTTCATGACATTGTATTACATGATAATGTATGGTTTAACTCGAGGTTTGTACAGCACATTCCCTACATTTTTGCTTGAACCAATAGAGAATTAAAATTAAAAATATGCAACGTGAGAATAATATCCAGTCTGTATGTTTGCAATCAATTACTAAGTTATACATTTTCAATTATTACTGGGTAAAAGAGTGTGATCCAACTTTATAATTTGCTAGAGACCATTGCAGGGAATTGCTTATGTAATTATTATGTAAGATTATTGAGGTTCCCTAAATAAGCAATTAATTTCAAATACAAATGTGAAATTAATAACCAAAAAAAGGACAAAGAACAGACTGACAGTTTAACTGACAAGTTTTATCACCTATAACCCGTAAGACATATAAAAATTACTGTCCAAACATTTGTGTGTCAAAACTTGGAAAACATGACTGTGCTGTATGTAAATCATTGATTATGTCATTTAATAATAATATTGTATCCACATAAAGTAATTTAGAAATGACATAAATGCAATTACGTATATAAAAATAAGTGGGTCCACGTCATGAAGAATAAGCGAAATATCCCCTCATCGAACCCAGGGGAAAGAGTGAAAAGTGGGACTTTTTAAATAAATAAAAGGCTCGGTGCTCTCAGTTTCGGTGAAACGCGTAGGGCTGTGGCTGCGTGCAAGTTAAATTCTGGCTTAAATGCTCCCTTTGCAGATGTCGTTTTGGGATTGACAGGTCTTCAAATTTGATACAGCACAGGAAGGAAATAATGTGATGGCAGATAAAGATAAGAGGAGAGATGGAGAGATTGAATGACTGTCTGATCCCTGCCTGTGTGTTTGTGCATTACAATGCAAGAGCTGTACACAGCCAAACACACAAGGAACTGGTGCGACCTTCACAAGGGGAATTCACACAAACAATGCCATGGCTCCAAAAGCAAGGATTGGAGCTTTAAAACGTGGAATCAAAGTATTGCGCATTTTGCCTAAGTACATGGCAAAAAACACCATAATTTCCTTATGAAATGGTTCATCACACATCAAAGGGCAAAAAAAATATGTGTTCTTACTTGACCCGTTTAAAAATAATTTTGGTATGTATGCTGGATTCTTTCACTTCAAGGCGGCAGCTAGGAAGCAGAAGTGTATCAAATTGAGGTAAATAGCTCAGACATTGAAGAATTATTCTCCACGCTGGTCTAGTGACCCTTACTGTTGCTTAGAATTCTCCAGCGGATATGGTTTTGGGTCATCATGTACCAGAGCCTGCCTGTGCTCTGCCTAAAATAGTCTTCTTAAATCGCTTTTCTAACAGGTCTATTCAAAGAACAGTGAACCTCAGGAGAATGACTGGAGAAGTGAAAATTCTAGGTCAAAATAGCCAAACCAGAAAAATTCGCCCATTTATCTCACTATCCAAATCGGCTATTTGGTCTAGATTGTTCACTCCTGCCAGTTCTCCAGAGTTTCACCCTTTAGTGAATAGACCTGCAAGTCTTGTCAACATGAGATACTCTTACAGAGTTCTGGTTTCTGTAGATATATGTGAATGCACAGGTTACAGCAGTCTGGGCAGAACAAACAGTTAAGGTGGGTTTCATGACCTCATGTAGTAACGTTGATGAGATACACAAAAAATATTCTGCTACCTACACCTTGTGTAGACCAACCAGGCCAGCAGGTTTGACAGAAACTGCATTTTCGCTCCAATTTCCACCATATTTGAGGTGGACGGGTGTATAACAGAGATGCACAGCAACAAAATCCACAGCACTGCGTCTAAACTATAACAAATGTTAGAACTCACTTGGTATAAATAAGACGCGCTGCGTTTATTCTAAATCATGTTTCTTATCAACATGCATAGCCCCATTATGTCCAAGTTTCATGTTTAGGTACATGTTCATAATCATTTTCAGATTGGGCCGGGGGGGGGCAGCAAAAATAGAAGTGCCTATGGCTGGCAGCACTAATCCTAAATATGACATTGCTCCGCCTCCTACATGATGTGGGAGATAGCTTGGCTACGTCTCCTGGACTAGTGAGTGGATGAGACTCATCCATGAAACATCTTGAGGACCAAGGTTGCTGAACCTTGGCTTACACACACAATGCCAGTTACTCTAGCTACAGAATCTCCAATGGAAGCAAACACTATTGGCCATATAGGAACTATGGCAGCCTTTAAATCATTAGGCCATCATATCATACCAGCTATCAGGGTGAGGATTTCTTCTTACATTCAGACCCACTCCCACAAGTGAGAAAAAAAACATAACTGGTCTGTATGAGTAGAACAGCCCATTAGACCTTAGGAATGAAAAAGACTGACTATTGACCAATATTATGCTAAACCTCTATAACATCATAGCTCCTGGTAAGAGCACCTCTCCAGTAAGTGTCCTTGGGCAAGACACCTAACGGTACATACTCGCCACCCAGGACATCCTTGAAAACGAGAGAAATCTCAAAGTATCCTTCCTGTAAAATACTTTCTCAAAAAAAATTAGATCCATCTCCCATTCGATGAGGAAAAACTCCACAAGTTATATCTCTTTTACATAAATGACGGACAAGGAAAAAAAAAAGTAAATCAATTTAAACTCAAATATTTGTACAAGATGTTAATATTTGCACATGAGATGAAGGTTAGATATCAGAACCAGTCGATTTCCTGTGAGGAGAAAAAATGATTGGTTTTCTCAGTGGTTTGTCTGAGCATATCCTGTCACCCTGGCTTCACCTGAGAACTTGTGGTTCCAGTCATTTGCCTCCTATAAATGGTGGTGGTGGCCTGGAGGACAACTCTCCCTCTTTATGCCTCACTGAATTGAGCTGCACAAAAAATTTGGATTTGGAACATTAACAATGAAATTAAAATATAAATAAAGTCCCTGACAGGCTCCATATTTCCAATGGCGTCACATGGGGGGGCAGGGGGTGCAACCCGCACCGGGTGACACCCTAAAAAAAAAATATTTTTTTTAAACACAAAAATATTTTACCAGGAAGGATACATTGAGAATTCTCTCATTTTCAAGTATGTCCTATGTAGGCAAGGCCTAGGCTGGCACTTTCCAGGGGGCGGAAAAAAAACACCACAAAGAGGATATTCACAGAGCACTGAAATGACGCAGACATTTCAGTGTTCTTTTGTTCCCCGCACTTTGGGGAATCAAATATCCCCAGTGAATTCACCGCAGGGTCCCTGAAGTGCAGGGAATCAGCCACCGAATGCCTCCGCAAACCCGTCGCCCGCTGTTATAAAAAAAAATACTGAATGAAAATGTCTGGAATTAACATATAAGGTCCTATGAATTTAAATAAAAAGGTCTGGTACAGAAAAAAAAGAAAAATCAATAGATAAAAGAGAATTTTTACTACAGATTAAAGGAATAAACGGTTTATTAGATATTGGATAAAATCAGGAATTTTTTAACATTGGTGTTTGTTCGCCTAAATAGACCTGCCAAATGAAAACACCGGACATCAGGACATTTCTTTCCTGTTCGGTGTCTCTGAAGAGATTAACCATTACTTCTCTATGGGGATTTTCACTGCCTTCGAACAGGCACTGTACTTGCTCGCAGTTCGCCAAAATTTGTGTGTGTGCATATGAGAGAGCTCCACAGCAATAAACCTCACAGTAATGTGTGCCGCGTATGAGCATTCAGTGTTATATGGGAGCACTGATTTATGAGTAGACGTAGTTAAAAAAACCTGTAAAACTCGGGGGGGGGGGGCATCATAAGTTACCACACCGGGTGACACCAACCCTAGTGACGCCACTGCATAATTCCGTATACAGGGAACAACAAGGGTACCTGGATGGAGTTGGTGTCAATCAGAAGAGCTTGTGCTTGCTCTACGTCTGTCACAGAACAATTGACATTATGTTTTACCCCCCCCCCCTTAAAGACATTGGCTTATTAAGGAGCTGTTGGCAAGTTTGTGTGCTGCTCATTTGCCAACCTGAATTCCAAGGGAGAATAATCAGTCCGCAGAGGCTACAGATATCTGTCTCTTCACCCAATCACCTTGGAAACAGTGGGCTAACGACCAGGGCACTCCATCAAGAACAGATTTAACTCAGTGTTACTATATCTCTTCTTGGAACATGTCTTATTGGGTTTCCATGGTTTCAGCACCATAATGCCGGGTCCATCTTAGCCACTCACCACATTTAGAATCCATCCTGCCCCAAATGTTATCTCTTCTTTCAGTTTCTACGTTAACCCATGCAGAATGCCTGAATCCACCATGGACTGGTTTTTAATTTAAAATACATTTGGAAATATCCCTTATCGCGGAGCATGCAATGATCGTAACACATGCATTTCTAAACTATCTGATAAAGTCCTGGATTACAGATGGTCGCATGTTACCCACCCAGAAAAATGAAAGCTAAGAAACTATGGCGTCTGGGTTATAGTATGAAACTTCACCTACAATGAACATTACAGACAAGAAACCGCAAAAAAATTATTTGGTGTGCTTGAATTTTTTATTATTACCTTTAACAGCAAAATCTTCAGATTCCACTAATTATTTGCAGAATCCTACCTGATCTCATCTAACCTATTAAGAAGTGCCAGATATAAACAGAAAATCAGAGTTTTATAGTTATTTTTAAGGTAACATGTTAAGCACATAAATGGCCCTCAAAATTTTTAAAAAAATGTAATAAAATAAAGTCAAACTTGTATTTCAAAGTACAAGTTTATCCTCTTCATTTTCCTTTTTTGCACAAAACCATGAGAAATAAAATGCAAAACAATTAAATATTTTATAATTAGTTCAGTCTCATTTGTATAAAGTACAAATTTGTTTTTATTACATTAAAATTTCAGACTCGTGCTTATCCTCGACTCCCACATCCTCCCATATATACCACAGACTGAATTATTCTCTTTTTAAGTAGGAATAAATTAAGATTGTCAATTACAATTAAAAAGGTGGAAGGGAGTTAATATTAGAACCAATTGCTTTCTCTCCACATTGGTCCAGGTTGAGCCAAAACAGAAAAAAAATATTTGCGTTCATTACTTCATGTATGATTTTAATAGCCCTTCCATCTAGGATTTTTAGCCACAGATATCATCCAAATATTCACATACAGATACTGTATAAATAAATAAATAAATAAATTTGTAAAGTATTTTACCAGGAAGGATACACTGAGATTTCTTTTTTTTTTAATTTGAAAATTTTTATTTCGTGAAAAAAGTCATCTTACAACCAAGTAGAAAGTGAGGGCCTCACAGGGCCTCGTCTTGTCATCAATAACCTCATAGTTTAAGGAAAATAACAAGCTCAAAAGGCAATGCAGCAAGTGAAAATTCACCAATGTCCTCAAGGAAAGTCACACATAAAAAACAACAGCGCACGTGGCGACAAAAACCATAAATGCAAAATGTCGCCTGAGGGCAGCTAAATGTCAGCTAAGCATCCCGAATTGGGGGTCTCATCAAAAACAGTAAATTGAAGGTAACAAAAAAAAAAAAAACACATCAGCAAGGGGGGTCATCTATATA
Organism: Leptobrachium leishanense; assembly: GCA_009667805.1. Taxonomy (NCBI): domain Eukaryota; kingdom Metazoa; phylum Chordata; class Amphibia; order Anura; family Megophryidae; genus Leptobrachium; species Leptobrachium leishanense. The sequence continues at coordinate 187,785 of RXON01002190.1, read as the reverse complement.
ATTAGGGATGCACCGATACCGATACTAGTATCGATATCGGTGCCGATACCGGGTACTGCAGGAGTACTTGGTACTCGTGCAGTACCCCCGATATTTTTTTCCGATACCGGAAGCCGGCATTGAGCCGGCTTGCCGGTATCCGAGGGGCTGCGGCGGCTGTCCGAATACTCTATCGGCATTCGGACAGGCCCTGCAGCTGCTCACTTTGTTTAATACTTACCTTCCTTCAGCGCCGCCGGTAAAGTCTTCGCGCGCGCGCTCCTTGGAAGGACCCCAGCCGCGACCACGTGGGACCATGTGATCGCGGCTGGGGTCCTTCCAACGAGCGCACGCGCGGAAACTTTCCCGGCGTCGCTGAAGGAAGGTAAGTATTAAACAAAGTGAGCAGCTGCAGGGCCTGTCCGAATGCCGATAGGCCCTGCAGCTGCTCTCCGGTCATACTTACCTTCCTTCAGCAACGCCGGGAAAGTTTCCGCGCGCGCGCTCGTTGGAAGGACCCCAGCCGCGATCACATGGTCCCACGTGGTCGCGGCTGGGGTCCTTCCAAGGAGCGCGAGCGCGAAGACTTTACCGGCGGCGCTGAAGGAAGGTAAGTATGAGCGGAGAGTGGGGGGATCCATGAGCAGGGGGGGCATATCCATGAGCAAGGGGGGCATATCCATGAGCAAGGGGGGCATATCCATGAGCAAGGGGGGCATATCCATGAGCAAGGGGGGCATATCCATGAGCAGGGGCGGCATATCCATGAGCAGGGGGGGCATATCCATGAGCTGGGGGGCAATTATCCATGAGCTGGGGGGCAATTATCCATGAGCTGGGGGGCAATTATCCATGAGCTGGGGGGCAATTATCCATGAGACCTGGGGGCTTTATAGGAGGTCTGTTCTTATTGGAAAGCGTCACATGACATAAAATAAACGTATCGGTAATTGGTATCGGTGAGTACTTGAACAAAAGTATCGGTACTCGTACTCGGTCTTAAAAAAGTGGTATCGGTGCATCCCTATATAAAATCAAAAGGCTTGGCACCACGATATACGGCAGGGAGGCCGATCCACCTAGTGTTTGGCAAAAAGGCATAAGATTTTTATTTTGCAAGCAGATGGTCACATATCGACCAGCAAAGATGGCCTCACTTGGCCAAACATCATACTCACATAAGAAAAACTGTAAGAGAAAAGAAACATCAGCTGTAGAAAATAAAGAAAAATACAGAAAAAGAGTATAATAGTAGCAGAATAACGCATAGCTCAACAGCGATAACACCTCATCTCCAAATGGACAGCCAAAAGTGTCTCTGGGAAAAGAAAAAAAAAGGGGGGGGAAATACACTCAGGACGGCAGTCCAGGTATCGTGTGCAGCAAGGTGAGACAGCACGCTCAACAGGAGCAAGGTACAAAGAAGTCATGGAAAAGCTCTCAACCCGGGGGGGGGGGTGGCAACTCAGTCCGGGGCCATTCCCATTCCCATAAGCACCGGTCAAGCTTCGGCCGGGTCGGCGATGGTACAGGGTACATTCTCGTGGGTCACTACAAGGGAACCAGCCAAGCCCCAACGGTACCGAACCCCTTTGAGACGGAGGAAAGCCGTTACCTCTCTGTATCGGCGACGTGCCATCAGGGTCACGAATGGGAGGTCGTGGTGGAGGGTAAGCTTTGCGTCTTCAAACTGTACTCCCCCCGTGCACCCGGGGCCGACATAATCCTCGACTTGGTAGTGGCATCCGTAGTTACTGCTATGACATCCCCAGAGGCAGCTAGTGGTGCCGCCGCAGCCTTTCGGATCTGGTATACAGCGCTGAAGGTCCCCGGCCCCTTGTCGGACGACCCTGACAACTGGAGAGCCATGCTGTTGACAAATGGGAGCAGGTCTGGCGGTGGTACCGACTCCGGGACGCCGCGAATTCTGACATTGCGTTTCCGATGTCTAGTCTCGAGGGCCTCCACCGTGCGGGTCAGCAGATCTACTTGGGAGCGGAGGTCACTCACTTGGTGTAAGAGGACAACCTGTTCCTCCGCCAGGTCAGAGGTCTGTGCCTGAGCCGCCACCACTTGAGCACGTACTTTCTCCACTTCGGCCCGCACCCCTGAAATCTCTGTTGTCCACAAGGACCGGATCTCCGCAATGAAGTTACGGTAATCCGCCATCGTAGTGGGGCGCGTATCGTCCGAGGACACAGTAGGAGCGGACGCAGAGCAGGAAAGGGACCTCCCCATAGCCGGGGGGGAGACTCGCCTGACCTGGGGCGTCCGCGACTCGCCGCCGCAGCCTGGGCCCACGGGAAACCGAGGACAGCGTCGAGCCGTCTCCGTCCGAGAGCGGCAAATCCACTTCAGAATAGTCCACCAAAGGGTCGGGGACAGGCACCGAGGACCCAAGAGGCGCTGCCGCCAGGGCCTTCCTCTTCTTTTGGGCTCTCTTCCGCGCAGCCGGACCCTGATCCTTCCCTCGGGACGCCGGTGACAGCTGGGGGGTGTAGGGTCGCTCCGGTGGTGGAGCGCCTGCTGCTCAGCGAGTCTCTAATGTCCTGTTGTCGAGCACCCTCTGACCCGGGATGCAGCTTCTGCAACTTTTTCCCCATTGCAGGGCCGAGGTGGAAGCTCCTCCGCTGGGCCGATGGAGCAGGAAACTCCCTGGCTCCGTCCGGATGGTCGTGTCTGCTAGGCCACACTAGGCCCGAAACCCGTCGGGGTGGTTCTAGGCCAGCAAGCTCTCGGAAAACCGGAGCATCTGGGGCCTGAGAGCGGCAGACGGGAGCAGGACCTTCGGATAGGCAGCGTGTGACAGGATGGCCGCAGAAAACAGCGTAAATAGGTAAAAACTCAGAGGGAGCTCCTCAGCATGCGGCCATTCATGTCCCTCGCTAGCTCCGCCCCCTACACTGAGATTTCTCTCGTTTTCAAGTACGTCCTGGGTTCAAGAACATTAAAATGTTACAGTTGTTACAGAAATACAAAGTAATACAATGCAAGATATAATAAAAAAATAATAAAAAAAAAAACACAAATATACAGATTAACAGAAAATAAATATGTAGGAAATATAGTCATTATGTTACATGTTGAGGTATGTTAATAGGGAGCTCTTAAGTGACTTTAGAAGATTTTTTTTAGAACACTGGGGGAAGATTTGATGGTGTCTGGAAGGTTATTCCATAACTGCGGTGCTCTGTAGGAAAATGAGGATCGAGCCACTGTCTTTTTGTATTGTGGTATTGCAAGTAAGGTGCTGGTCCTGGATCGGAGGTTATAGGATGAGGGAACTGCTGGAAGAAGCAGTCTATTCAGGTAGGATGGCAGCTTCCCAGAAAAGCTCTTAAACCCCAGGTTGGAAAGGTGAAGGGTATGTTTAGACTCCAGCGATGGCCAGTTTAGCTTTTTTAACATGTCACAATGGTGAGTCAAATCTAGATCATACATCACGTCAGGGCTCAAAATTTCCACTCGCCTACTAGCATTTGGCGAGTGGAAATTAAGTGAGGGCAAGTGGAAATGCACACACAGGCAGAACAATAAATTATTTTGTGTTGCTTATTCCAGCGGTGCCACTGTGCAACCCCTCGTTACCCAGGCAGATCACCTGCCGAACCTGACCGAGCTCGTCTCTGTCACTGGCAGAGGAGTGGAGAGGAGCTTCCCTGCCTCCTCGCTCTGCTTACACTGGGGTCTGATGACTGGGTATACATGTATCTGGGGTCTGATGTCTGGGTATTGCTGTTATTTTTGTAACTTTATTCTAAATAAATTCTTTAACAGTGTAATTTCAAAAGATAATTTAAGGGTGTGTGTTTAGGGGCAGAGTTAAGGGCTGGGTAGGGGTTAGATGGAGCAACTGGTGGCGAGTAACTCTTATGGCCTGGTTAGTAGCTTGGGACTTGAAATTTTGAGCCCTGCATCACGTTATACTACAAATAACCAGTCATACAGCTTTTAATTCTCTGGATTGTAGACTATTTCTGTACAGGGTCAGGGAACTGAAGGATCCTAATTAATAATGAATTAGGCCAGGCAACTGCTGCTCCCTTTACTGCTTTAAAACGTAAAACTTTAAGCCTGTCTCCCCTGGGTCAACTGCTCCCCAGGCTTGACACGTAATATCCGTATACATTTCTCATGAGCTCCAATTCCTCCAGTAATGAAGTAAGACTGAGAATAATGTAACATTGGAGAATGCTGTGTACACACGAGCACGCATGCACAAATCCACACATATACATAGGGCCATATCCTGTGCTTTGCGTCAATATGGGGACGACAACGGGAAAACCTGCAGGTTTCCCGCAGCATACCCATTTCAGTGCGATATTCCGGGGCAGGCGGCGTCTCAGCACCTTGCTCCATAATGTAGTTCTAAACAGTGATTCTCACGGTAGCGCTTCCAGGCCGCCGGGAGTATCACCTCCTGTAGGCCACAGGACTCCAGAGGGTTGCTCTTCCGGGCTGCGAGCCCTGCACGATCTTACGAGATTGCGCAGCGCCGCAGAGTGAATGTAGAGGGAGACTGGGAACTATTTGTTTCCAGTCTCACTCTGCTCCTGGGGACAAGAAGCTGTGGATCAGGCCAACGTTCTCACTGTGGGATGAGAGGTGCAAAAGCAAAATGCAGAATAATTTAGCACCAGCTTACTGATTGCACATTCTATACTTAACATGGGGAGCGCAATGTACAGTAAGTTTGCGCAAGCTAGCGGAATCACTGATGCGCAAAGTGATTTGACAGGTTTAACGTTAGACAGGTAATTAGGGGGTATGCATTAAAGTCACTTATCCTAGCATTAACAATTATCATCCGAACGCTACCATTAGCGTTCACTAGGGAATAGTGCCCATAGACTGCAAGGCCAAAAACAAAAAGTCACACTGTAGTATTTTTGTTGGACCGCCTTTTGGTTTGATTACGGCACGCATTCACCATGGCATCCTTTCAATACATTTATTTTTGTCAGAGTTGCATTAATATTTCGAAAAATCTTGCATTGATGGGAGAGTCGGACGTTGCGTAAAGTCTTCTCTAACACATCCTAAAGATTCTTAATGGGGTTAAGGTCTGGACTGTGTAGCGGCCAAGCCATGTGCGAAAAATGATGTCTCATACTCCCTAAACCACTCTTGCACAATATGAGCCCGATGAATCCTGGCAACGTCATCTTGGAATATGCCCGTGTGATCAGGAAAGCCATTGATGGAAAAACCTGCTCAGTGTATTCAGCTGACCTCATTTTTTTTTGCCAGTTGAAACATATTAATCACTGCAGTGATTATCCAATGGAAGGTTCTTACCTATTTGCACAGTCACCAGGTGGTGACATTTTTGGCAGTGCATAAAGTATATTGTGTGCATTGTTGGAAAAGAGAGACCTCCAGTAAATACAAAGCCAGACATGTAGAGATGGCTCATGCCATACATATGTAGCGCTGTGTTTAAAAAGACTGTTCTGCTGCATTTATTTGAAATGGCCACCAGAGGGAGACAGAGACCATGGTAAGCATGCTGGACAAACACAGAAGATATTGGGACTACGTTTCCCGGCGTGCTTTGCAACAGACACAGGAAGTGGGTGGGACAGAGACGCTGTACATCCTGAGCCTCGTGGAGATAGCTGGGAGAGCGCGCCAGGGAGTGCATGAAAGGACGCAGTGCTGCAGAGCGGAGCCATGACTAGGCCGGAGCGCAAGTGTGGCCTATCAGGATTCAAGTGGGGTTATCCTGCCTTATCAGAAGGAGCCTTACTCATCGACAGACATCACCCAAGTTGTTATCCAGACAAGCTGAGGACCTCGAGTGAGGAGTACCGCGAGTCCATTGGATGGGAGAGCAGGCGGTAGCTGGACAAATTCGGGCCGGAGCACAGAAAGCCTGGACCACCTATCCAGTAGCCGGTATCCCAGCGAGGAAACGAGCGGAGAGACGTCCTGGGTCAGCGGAGCCTTGTTGATCATAGGATGGGTGAGAGGCCTCCAAGGCCGGTTTTACAAAAGCTCAAGCAAGCACGCTGTCGTTTATTTCTGAAACCCACAGGGCCCCAACTTGACTAGTCGAAGACATCAGCTTAAAAGATTCACTGGCCAGTTGAATAGTACCCAGGTACCATAACACACACACTCACAATTCGGGACTTAACCTGTTCGGGACTCACTTAGTGTCCGAAAAAAAGGGGCAAAGATTTGCATCTTAATTTGTTTTCCGCTGCGCGTTTCTCGTAATTACGAAGCATTGTATTTTTCTGTTCGGTCGCGCATTTTTCAGAAATACGAAGTCTCGCATTTCTTTTTTCCCGCTGCGCGTTTACCGCGATACGAAATACTGTAAATATATCTACGAACACCGTGTCTCATTATATGCCTTTTACCTCAGTAAAATATATTACTTATAAAATCCACAACGGTGCTGGAGTATATTTATTCCCTAGTGCGGGGAGACTGACCCGTGGTTCATTTTCAGCGGCTCCTCCGGGAGTGAGCGCTACACGTGGGGGCTCGTTTCCGGGATCCAGTCTCTGGAAAACCGCATTTAAAGGGTTAAATATGGATCCAGACACTGCTGCCAAATGGTGTGAGGAGCACAGTAGCCAGATAGGATTATGTATAGTTATGGATATTCCTGCAGACACTTGGGCCGAAGATCAGATTCGCCAGGCCGTGGTCGCACTGACACCAGATAATCGGGGGTTAATCCTGGACATTAAAGCGAACCCAGATAAAAAGAACATACGTGTGAGGGGTGAGTGGAGAAAGGGTGTTCCAGTGTGTTTTCAGGGCGCGAGTGTGAAGCTGACCGACGATGTGGAAGTTCGACTGGTCTAGCCAAGTACGCCACGTGGTGATCACACGAATGTCCCTGATGTTACCCCAACTACAGGGTTCCCTCCTGCTACGTTTTTCACCACTATGGGGAAACTGGTGGAAACACTAGCCAAAAACTCTGCTGCGTCTCCAAATTACGGATACCGCAAGTTACGGTTTTATTCTGGTAAGGTCCCTGTGCCGACTGGAGAAGAGGATTTTGAGACTTGGATAGATCAGGCAGTGCAAGCAGTGGAAGAATGGGAAGTTGCTGACACCGTGAAGAGACAAAAGGTTGATCGAGAGCCTAAGAGGTCCTGCTTCAGATGTCATTCGAAATCTAAAAAGGGACAAGCCCGGCTGCACTGCTGTAGAGTATCTAGAAGCTTTACAGGAAAATTTCAGGGGAGTGGAGGATTGTGCCGAGCTTATTCACAAGTTCTCACACCTATCAAAAGGAAGGAGAAGAATTGTCCACATATGTCTGGCGGCTGGATAAAATCATCCATCAGGTCATTCTCAAAGGGGGCATGCAACCGAGTCAGGCAAGAAAAGCTTTGATGGATCAAATTTTCAAAGGAGCACTCCCACTGGATCCCATAATGTTGAGATTTCAGACTAGATACCAGAACACGAGACTAACCTATTCCAAACTGATTAAAGCTAAAAAGGTCGCAAATGCTTCGCACACAGCTTTCACCGCAGAAGTAGGAACTCTTTGTGGCAGACAGACTGAAGTGCTGGCTTTAAAAACTCAGATGTTGCAAATGATGGAGTTAAATGACGTTGCTGTCGGTTAAGGACACCAGAACTGAAGGGGTTGCTGTAGCCTCAAACAGGGGGTCTCCAAGTGAACCGCCAGAAGGAAATATGCTCACACACCCAAGAAAGAAATGTTTTGGCTGCGGGGAAATCGGCCATTTCAGGGCTCAATGCCCACAAGGGAGGGCTGAAAAGAAACCGGTCGAAGAACTTCTAAAAGCTGTGGAGAAACTGTTGTCCGCCCTGCAGGCGGGAAACTCCAGAGGGGCCTGGTAAGGGAGCAAACCAGGGGCCCGAAGGTTGAAACCCGCTCCAAAAATCAAGCCAGGACTAAGAGGGCGAGAGAGCCCAAAGTCCGGCCAACTGCTGAGCCTGCCAGGACTGAAAGAGTCATTCCCTTCGCACCCGGACCTACGTTATGGGGAAGCAATGCACACCCAAAACCTACCAGGGCCAAGAAGAAGGCCAGGGTACAACAAACTGGGTCTAAACTTCCTGTTGCTACAACCAAGTTTCCTGACCAGCTGATAGGTCCTTCTCCTATTGTGCCAATCCAAGTGGAGGGAGTCTACATGAAAGCCCTGTTGGATTCAGGGGCTCAAATGACATTGATCTACCGAGACTTCTATGAGAGACACTTGAAGCACATTCCTCTACAGAAATTGAAGGATTTGGAAATCTGGGGTATCGGAACGGAGAAACTCCCTTATGACGGGTATCTACAGGTGAAGTTGGAGATCGGATCCGAAGTCATCAGACAGTCCGGAGGTTGTGATGCATTGGCCATTGTGTGTCCTCGGCCTCCAGGGGCAAACAGGAGTTCCATGATAGTGGGGACGAATACTGATTTGGTGCGACGTCTGACACCTATCGTGCTGGAAGAGGGTCCTACTAAAAGGAGTACACCCAATGTTACGTTCAATCTATCAGAGGATGGTTGAAGAACAGAAGGCACCTGCTGAGGTGGGGTGCCTATGGAGATTAGGAGGAACGGAGAAGGTTCTGCAAGCAGGAGAAGTGGCGAGTTTCCGGGCTTCAGTCAAGTTGAACGGGTCGCAACCAGGTCCCTATGTGGTGCTGGAAACCGATTTTAAATCATGGGAGCGAAGCCGGAGTCGAAGTAATCCCTGAAATAATCTCCACTAAAGCTCTGAAAAGAACACGAGGAAGAGTCTCAGTCAGCGTGTGCAATGTGTCCGATTCTCCAGTAGTCCTTAAAGCACGAATGCCTATCGGGCAAGTAGAGTCCGCTACGCCCCTCTCCACCGATTTAGGAGGGGGAGTGGATAAAGAGATTCCAGATGAAAGATTCTACCCCAAGGACGCTCCCATTTCATCCGAGTGGAAGAAACGTCTTCAGTCTCAAGTTCTAAAGTGGAGAGAATTGTTCTCGAAAGATGAGTTCGACGTAGGCCTAGCTAAAAGTACTGAACACCGCATTCGATTACAAGAGGACAAGCCGTTTCGTGAAAGGTCAAGGCGAGTTCCGCTGGGAGACTTGGATGATCTGCGAGAACAGCTGAATGAATTGCAAAGAACCAAGGTGATCCAAGAGTCCAGGAGTCCATACGCATCTCCAATAGTGATGGTCCGGAAGAAGAACGGTTCTGTCCGCCTATGCATAGACTACCGCACATTGAACAGGAGAACCATCCCAGACCAATATGCTACTCCTCGGATAGAAGATGCCTTACAGTGTTTGTCTGGAGCGAAATGGTTTAGTGTACTAGACCTACGAAGCGGGTATCACCAGATACCAATGCATCCCGAAGACAGAGAAAACTGCGTTCATCTGTCCACTGGGGTTCTTTGAATTTAACAGAATGCCTCAAGGCCTTACGGGGGCTCCAGCCACGTTCCAACGGTTAATGGAGAAGACAGTCGGGGACATGAATCTGATCGAAGTATTAGTGTACCTGGATGACATAATCGTGTTGGGAAGACTCTGGAAGAGCATGAGCAACGTTTGGAGAAGGTCTTGAAGAGGCTCCATGAAGAGGGATTGAAACTGTCTCTGGAGAAATGCCAATTCTGTCTACCGTCTGTTACGTATCTGGGACATGTGGTCTCAGCAGAAGGTGTTTTGACAGATCCTCGGAAGTTGGAGGCCGTAGCTTCTTGGCCCAGACCCAGAAACGTCACTGAACTTAGATCTTTCTTGTGGTTCTGTTCATATTAATCGAAGATTTGTAGGAGGATTCGCAAAAATAGCTCAACCACTGAACAAGCTCCTACAGAAGGAAAACACCGAAGAAGGCTGTAAGGCCTCTGACCGAAACCCGTCAGCTCCAGGACCAAGGAAAGCTCGAGAGTCCATACAGGGCGAATGGACTAGTCAGTGTGAAGGTGCTTTCTTGAAGCTAAAAGAGAGTCTAACTCAAGCTCCTGTCTTGGCCTACGCGGACCCTCACAAGCCGCATGAGTTACATGTGGATGCCAGCAGAGAAGGGCTAGGAGGAGTCCTGTATCAGGAGTATGGTGGATTGCTGAGGCCTGTAGCGTACGTGAGTCGGAGCCTTACGCCTTCAGAGAAGAACTACCCTACCCACAAGTTGGAGTTCCTAGCCTTAAAGTGGGCAGTGGTAGACAAGCTAAAGGACTATCTGTATGGAGCTGAGTTTGTGATAAAGACGGATAACAATCCGCTTACCTACATCCTCACTACTGCGAAACTGGACGCAACAGGACATCGGTGGTTGGCCGCTCTGTCAGGGTTTCGGTTCAGCCTGAAGTATCGCCCTTGGGTGAATAATCGAGATGCTGATGCTTTGTCGAGAAGACCCTACGCTGCAGAATGGACTCAATTAACTCCAGACGGGGTCCAAGCTTTGTGTCAAGGAGCAGAGCGCCGGGTCAAGGGAGGGATTGAAGCGGCCATAGGAGTCATGGCTGCGGCTGTTCCGGAGTTCTACTGCAACCCTACGCAATTGAGGGATGAAAGTCTACCTACTTTTTCAAAACAGGACCTGAAAGCCGATCAGGCCAGAGACCCTTTAATTGCATTAACCATGAAGGCTCTAACTGCGAACCAGCGTGAAATTCTGTTGACCAATTCCCCTGATGGAGCCAGATTGGTCTACAAAGAGTGGGAACGGTTGAAGATGTTGGATGGGGTGGTCTACCGAAGGGGCCCCTCAACCAATGCTGAAGAGACTCAACAGCTATTCCTTCCCACTAAGCATAGAGAGTGTGCTGCGATCGCTACATGATGAGCATGGACATTTGGGTGCTGAAAGAACTTTTAAGCTGGTGCGAGACAGATTCTATTGGCCTTGCATGAGAGCTGAAGTGGAAAGTTACTGCCATTCCTGTCTGAGGTGTATTCAGAGGAAGACTCTACCAACCCGAACCGCTCCAATGAGCCATCTGCAGAGTCAGGGACCCATGGATTTGGTGTGCATTGACTTCCTGTGCTTAGAGCCGGATGCTAGCGGGCAAGGGAACATTCTAATAGTGACTGACCATTTCACTCGTTACGCCCAAGCTTTTTCTACAAAAGATCAACGCGCTCCGACAGTAGCCAAGGTTCTGATGGAAAAGTTCTTTGTTCACTACGGCCTACCAAGGAGAATACACTCTGATCAGGGTAGAGACTTTGAAAGCCGACTTGTTGGGCAATTGTTGGAACTGCTGGGAATCCAAAAGACCGAACTACACCATATCACCTCAAGGTGATGCTCAGCCTGAAAGGTTTAAATCGCACGCTGCTAAATATGCTGGGGACATTGTCAAACACAGAGAAGCAGAGTTGGAGTCGTCACATAGCTACTCTGGTGCATGCATATAACAGTACGGAGAGTGATGCTACTGGATACTCACCGTACCGTCTTATGTTCGGAAGAGAAGCTCGACTGCCGGTTGATTTGACGTTTGGGTTATCTTTAGACCAGACGTCGGTAGCTTCCCATAGAAATTACGTGGATAGACTTCGAAAGACTCTGGCCTCTGCGTTTGAACAGGCCCGTTTGACCTCAGGAAACAGGGAGCAAAGGAACAAAAGGAACTATGACTTAAAAGTTCGGATACAGGATCTGCAACCCGGTGATAGGGTTCTGTTGAAGAACTTGGGTGCTGCTGCGAGGCACAAGTTGGCGGATAGATGGAGTTCTCAAGTCTACATTGTCTGCAAGCAATTGCCAGCCTGCCGGTGTATCAAATCCGGCCGGATGGAAAGGCTGGGCCTCTTAAGAACTGGCACCGGAATCATTTGTTACCTTTGAGAGAGGCTGTGAGGATGCCGGTGAGGACGAACTTCCTCTGCCGAATCCGCCTGCTCCACGTTTGCCTCCTGTTACTCGGTCTCAACAGACCCGGGTTGTCGAAGAGAGCGAAAGGGACAGTGAGAAGAGAGTTTTTGTCTGGACTGGATGCGCTCACCGGAACATGAAGAGGTTATCGCGGTTCCTGAATGTGGGAAGTAATTTGAGGCCTGAGGCTCCTGAATTTCAGTTGGAAGTTCCTGAGACTATTGCAATCCCTGTAGTTCCTGAAGCTGAATCTTATGACTACAGTTCTATGCCTTCACTGGAGCGATCATACTCTGAAAGGTGTCTGCTCCAGTGGTAGAAAGAAGGATTGAGCCAGCGCCTATAGTACTTCCACCTGAAGAGGAACTGATTGAGCCAGAACCAAAACGCTCTGTTCGACCCCCCAGCGACTCCACCAGGACATAGCACTGAAGAGGCCATCACCACAGTGCAGAGGTTGCCCGAAGTGTCTGCTATGTTAGCTGAGGTAGCACAAAACATGAGTCAACTTGAAGAAGTGTATCTAACCCACTGTATGTTTGCTGCCAACCCTGTATATGTTATCTAATTGTACAGAAATGTAATGTAACTGTTGTACCTCCTTGGAGAGACCCAAGAGTTCTAGGAGGGGAGAGTGTAGCGCGGTGTTTAAAAAAAGACTGTTCTGCTGCATTTATTTGAAATGGCCACCAGAGGGAGACAGAGACCATGGTAAGCATGCTGGACAAACAGAAGATATTGGGACTACGTTTCCCGGCGTGCTTTGCAACAGACACAGGAAGTGGGTGGGACAGAGACGCTGTACATCCTGAGCCTCGTGGAGATAGCTGGGAGAGCGCGCCAGGGAGTGCATGAAAGAGGACGCAGTTCTGCAGAGCGGAGCCGTGACTAGGCCGGAGCGCAAGTGTGGCCTATCAGGATTCAAGTGGGGTTATCCTGCCTTACCAGAAGGAGCCTTACTCATCGACAGACATCACCCAAGTTGTTATCCAGACAAGCTGAGGACCGCGAGTGAGGAGTACCGCGAGTCCATTGGATGGGAAAGCAGGCGGTAGCTGGACAAGTTCGGGCCGGAGCATAGAAAGCCTGACCACCTATCCAGTAGCCGGTATCCCAGCGAGGAAACGAGCGGAGAGACGTCCTGGGTCAGCGGAGCCTTGGTGATCATCGGATGGGTGAGAGGCCTCCAAGGCCGGTTTTACAAAAGCTCAAGCAAGCACGCTGTCATTTATTTCTGAAACCCACAGGGCCCCAACTTGACTAGTCGAAGACATCAGCTTAAAAGATTCACTGGCCAGTTGAATAGTACCCGGGTACCATAACACACACATACACTCACAATTCGGGACTTAACCTGTTCGGGACTCACTCCTTAGTGTCCGAAAAAAAGGGGCAAAGATTCGCATCTTAATTTGTTTTCCGCTGCGCGTTTCTCGTAATTACGAAGCATTGTATTTTTCTGTTCGGTCGCGCATTTTTCAGAAATACGAAGTCTCGCATCTTTTTTCCCGCTGCGTGTTTACCGCAATACGAAATACTGTAAATATATCTACGAACACCATGTCTCATTATATGCCTTTTACCTCAGTAAAATATATCATTTATAAAATCCACAACGGTGCTGGAGTATATTTATTCCCTAGTGCGGGGAGACTGACCCGTGGTTCATTTTCAGCGGCTCCTCCGGGAGTGCGCGCTACACATATATAAAAGGATAAATATAGGTGTGTGTAAACGAAAGAGAGAGACCTCCACTGGGTGCATGGCCAGATGAAAATCAAACATTGCTCTGAATGAATCAAGAAGCACCAGTGGCTTGAAATGAATCCTTTTTTTCCCCTGAATATGAAATGCAGCATCCAGAATTTTGTCTTTTAAGAGATTAAATGTAACTAATCACACAAGAGGATGCTCTCGATTACGCACAGATGTGATGGACGTGCTCAAGCTTGACTACAAACCATGGAAAACCTCAGAGCACTCCAGACCTATGGGGATTTAGTCACACAATCCGTCCCTGTGACCTGACAACCCAATTACACACTCGGGTCCAAATAGCACAGATTACAAAAATGGTGGAAATCACATACTAACGCTGAGCAAATAAGCCCCATGGAACCATTAAATAATGGAAAACCTTGCAAGGTCCCATTAGTAACAAGTGAATAGGAAACAGATTTTATATTTGTTTTCAAAGAAACATTGAAAAATATGGACCCTAAGGCTGCATAAAAGGTAGCAGCATTGTGATTAATTACAAGTCCGTGTTATCCAATTAGTGCAGCTGACCTACTCCGGGTTTGACCTTTGTAAAGTATATATAGTACACTGTGTAATATATATATCTTATCTTCATATCTAATTTTATCTATTAATGCAAAATAAATATATTATGTAATGATTTATTAACCTCCACTGGTCCATTGTAGTTTTCGTGTTTAATCCTGGCTCTCAGGGGGCTCATTGTTCTGCGGAATGTTACATCAGTCCATGTTCTATCCTGATTCTTCGCCCTCCCAAGGTCATCGCTCATTTTGTGTTCCAGGAAAAGGTTGGGTGTATTGATTGCCACACTTGTAAGAATATTTTCTCTTAGACCATTTAAGGCTAAGTATCCGCGTCTCCCATGATTTGGTCTGGTTTGAAAGCCAATTTACCCTGTTTATGCTCTAAGCGTAACAAGAGCAAACTAAGTCTTAAAACATACATTAGGTATATGGCATGTACTCAACTCCTCATTGAGTGACACCAGCGACTTGTGCGTCTTATGGTCCAGGTGTGGAATAAAACATTGAACTCCAATTTAATGTTATTCACTTCTATACTGAACACTGTAGTAAATGGATAAGGAAACAGCATATTTCACATCAAAATAGAAACAGTAGAAGATCAAACTGGTAATTTTTCAAATAGAGTTATTTTAAACTTAAAATTTGCAATTCCCAGGAATATATATATATATAAATCCCGCCTCCAGGAAACTCAAGCTTCTCTACAATCTACATATGATTCTCACAGTATTTATCACAGTTGTCCAATTCCTCATTTATTTTTTAAATGTACGCAACAGAATCCTAATAGTGTGCCATTTCACCAGGTTTGGATGCAGAATATATTTGTCACTGTCATATATTGTGTCCTACACTTAACAAAGTATATATATATATATATATATATATATATATATATATATATATATATATATATATAAAAAATGTAATTCCCCTTGTAAATACCCCCAAAATACACAGTTCAATGAACTAAACCCCAATGTTATTAAACGTCTGAGTCCAGCCATTTTTCTGACGGAAGGGATGAGCAGTGCACTTGGCAGTTGACTGTAATATGATTGATGCATCAAGAACAAATCACTGTCCAGTTCACTGATGTGGAAATGTAAGCTAGTGTGTGACTCTAGTGTAATACATTGCCCATAAGGAAGAGCCTTAAATCAAGTGCGATAGATGCCACTTGCCATAATTTCTTGGTAGAAACACACACACATCTATTGGTGCTGGGGAACCAAAGTCCAGGGTAACAGTAAGTCTACATGAACTCAAAACAGCAAGGTCTATATAAGAAAAAAAAGTCAGTAAATGTCACGTTCGGTGGTACCAGGCTCTCACCGTGGTAAGGCCCTGGTACAGGTGAAAGCCCCTATATGCAGAGACACCAGTCTTGGTAGCAATAACAGGACAGATCAACACAGCACTATATATGTATATAAACACAAGGTAAACTGGAGACCTCTGCACGGCTATACCACAGCAGCCCTGATCTGACAGGCCGGTCTTTAAAGATAGCCGGATCTAATCTGGATGAAGAAAGGTTACCTTACAAGCAGTGCAGACTCTTATGACAAACACAGGTTACAGGGTTTCCCTGGAAACGGTACCGATAAGGATAATCCAAAAACGTAGTCAAAGAGAGAAGCCAGAGGTCAGAACCAGAGAATATACCTTATACAGAAGCCGGGGTTCAGAAACATAGAAACATAGAAAGATGTTGGCAGATAAGAACCTTTCGGCCCATCTAGTCTGCCCAATTACATGGATACTTTACCTGGATTTAGCTTTTGTTTAGGATAGCCTTATGCCTATCCCATGCCTGCTTAAATTCAATTACTGTTTTAGCCTCTACCACTTCAACTGGAAGACTGTTCCATGTATCCACCACCCTCTCAGTAAAATAATGCTTTCTGATGTTACTTTTAAACCTTTGCCCCTCTAATCTAAGACTATGTCCTCTTGTTTTGCTACTTTGTTTCCTTTTAAATATACTCCCTTCCTCTACCTTGTGGATTCCCTTTACGTATTTAAATGTTTCTATCATATCTCCTATGTCTCGTCTTTTTTCCAAGCTGTACATGTTAAGATCATTAAGCCTTTCCTGGTAACTTTTCTCCTTCAAGCCGTACACCATTTTATTAGTCCTTCTCTGAACTCTCTCTAAGATGTCTATATCCTTCTGGAGATACGGTCTCCAGTACTGCACACAGTACTCCAAGTGAGGTCTCACCAGTGCTCTGTACAGTGGCATGAGCACTTCCCTTTTCCTACTGCTAATACCTCTCCCTACACAACCAAGCATTCTGCTAGCATTTCCTGCTACAGACATTGACTACTTACCTTTAGATCCTCTGAAATAATAACCCCTAAATCCCTTTCCTCAGATGTTGAGGTTAGGACTGTATCAAATATTCTATATTCAGCCCTTGGGTTTTTACGTCCCAGGTGCATTATCTTGCACTTATCCACGTTAAAACAGAAGAAATGTCAGACAAGCCAGAAGATATCGTAACCAGGTAATCAGAATAGAATATACAAAACCACAGCAAGGACAGACTATAAACTAAATAACATAGGGGAAAACCAGAAATAAATGAGGAACACAATTAACAGACAGATGGGGAAATAGTACCAGAGGTTAATGAAAACAAAATACAAATGCAACAGGAACCTAATAGCAGTCAGCTCTCAGAAACACACACAGGAAATGTAAAATGACAGAGCAATGCCTTATGGGTGCATTGCCCTCTTATGGGAAGTGATTTAGGACAAGGAGAAACAGGTGGGCTGGGCGCACAGAACACATTAACCCCTGAGCTGCAAATCAGGAATATCAAACAGAAACACAAGGCAAAAACAGGTTATACGTAATACAGAGGACAGGGGAACAGGGCTGGGAACGTGGAACGCGACAGTAGAGGTGTGCTAGGACTGAGGCACATGTAAATTTGTAAAAGAGGGCTCGCCTAGTAGAAGGTGAAGCTTAAGGAAGAGAATAGACATATTTAAAAGGGAGTGCTCCAGTAGACTATTTCCAGCTTTAAATATATACTGGCCGGAAAACCCCTCCAACAACTACAGGAATCCCAGCTTAAATATATATTCATTGTTATTTATTCATTCCATTCATTATTTACCCTATTTTGAGTCTGTAAAGTTGGTAAAGGGCTTCCCTTAACTTACGTCCCAACTGTCTACAAGAGTAACTTGAAACTTGTTGTTGGAAAATGTGTGTATTGAGGACTAGTTTTCCATTGCACGCACCTCTTCTCTCTGTTGAAAAGCAGCAACCAAGCCAAATGAATCAATGAATCACCTTTGCGTAAGGCTCTCAAAAAGGCACACTGCTCATGGACCCACTTTCTCCTGCTGAAGGGTCAGCCCGAGATGTTCATTTTATCAGAGTATTGGCTGGCATTTACACATAACCTTGTTTGTCCCAAAAGATTGGTAATTGGCGACCATGTGTTTAACATTAATGTTAAACTCTTACATGGTTGCATCATAAAGATTTTCTATTAGTAGACTTCCTTTGGTTTTCTCTTCTTTTTTTTAAATTTATTTATTTAATTTATTTATTTATTTATAAAGGATTTTACCAGGAAGGATACATTGAGATTTCTCTTGTTTTCAAGTATGTCCTGGGTTCAAGAACATTGAAGTGTTACAGTTACAGAAATACAAAGTAATACAATGCAAGATATTAAAAAACAACACAAATATACAGATTAACAGAAAAATATGTAGGAAATATAGTCACTAGGTTACATGTTTACAGGTGCATTCTGTATTGAGGTATGTTAGTAAGGAGCTTTTGAGTGACTTAAGACTGGGGGAAGATTTGATGGTGTCTGGAGGTTATTCCATAATTGTGGTGCTCTGTAGGAAAATGAGGACCGAGCCACTGTCTTTTTGTATTGTGGTATAGCAAGTAAGGTGCTGGTCCTGGATCGGAGGTTATAGGATGAGGGAGCTGCTGGGGAAGCAGTCTATTCAGGTAGGGTGGCAGCTTCCCAGAGATGCTCTGAAACACCAGGCTGGAAAGGTGAAGGGTGCGTCTGGATTCCAGCGATGGCCAGTTTAGCTCTTTTAACATGTCACAATGGTGGGTCATGTAGTTACATTGTAGCGCAAAGCGGCACAATGAGTTATACAATGTAGTAAGTTTATGAAGGTGTGTTTGCGGGGCGGCTGCATACACTACATCTCCGTAATCAATAGCCGGCATAAGCATTTGCTGTACAATCTGCTTTCTTACCGCGAGACTCAGGCAGGATTTGTTTCTGTACAGGGCACCTAGTTTGGGGTAAAGTTTAGATGAGAGTTTTTCGATGTGGGGGCCAAAGGATAGATTAGGGTCCAACCACATACCTAGATATTTGAGAGAAGTGACTGTGGTCAGCGTGCCATTTGATTTTGTCCCAACACATAGATGGGGATTTTGCAATTTGTGTAGTTTATCTGCATAATACATTTAGCTTTCTTCTTAACCTTATGTAGTTGGCTAGTCATAGGGGGCATATTGAATGAATGTATCATTCTTTGCCTCATTTACTTTTCACATAAATTACAGATTAGTGTTACAATCTCTATCTAAGGGAGCTGTGCATTTCTAGCATTTCCTTATATCATGATTTCTTTCTTTCTACTATTCAGACATATTCTTTAATTTGCTCATTACAACACTAAAATGGCAAGGGGTTGTCAAGTAACATCCAGAATAATATGAAACATACAGCATTTATAAAAAGAATACGATGATACGGTTTCATTAACATTCAATTCAAAGGCTTCATATTCTGAAACCTAAATAAGGTCTTTGAAGACTGGTAATAAATAAGTCAGAGAGTATGGTGTATCACGCATCTTCCTCCCCACTGGGAGACTCACAAGAGAAACACTAATGCTTGTGATATTTCTAAATGAGATGCCCTTGGCACAGTGAAAAATGCTACGATTACACATAATGCTGGGACTCGTGGAGAGACAGAAGGAAAGGAAGATAGATTTCATAGTCTACAAGAGCAATGGTTGAATGAATTGAGGAGTTTTTCAGAACAATGTTGCTAGATCTGACATACTTTCCAGGGAATGTACAACATCTACATGCCAATTGGTGTGGCGTGAATGTGCTCCTCTGCACCATGTAAAAATTCCATGTTACAGGGAGGAAATTGCATTGTTCAAATGAGTTCCTTCAGCCCATGAGTAAATGTCAGTGATAAAGTGGGAGTTGCACTCAAAAAGTAATTATGTAACAGGAAAACAGGGTGCTTGTGGAACCAGTGAAGTCAACCACAACAACAACACAATAAAAAAAAATAGAGTTACCAGGCACTCCAGAAAAAAATAGATGGCTTTAACTGAAGGATGCAACATTTTGGTCCTCTCCCAGGACCTTTTTCAAGCCCACACATAAATGTTAGACTCTGGGCCCAATTCCAAGGTTGGTGATAAATGTCATACACTAAAGGAAAGCCTGAATATCAGCCGTTTTACTTTAGCATCTGTCATTTAACATCCGTATTTCAACCAGGCTCTTTGTCAGCAGCTTGAGTGGTAAGACTTTGTGGGTGTTAAATAATAACACAAACATGTGGCACTGTTATCAGCTTCAGGAGTCCATCGGGCTCCATGGACACAGCCATGAGCTTGCAGGAGCGGGACCCGGATGGTGGAAGGATTCACAGAGGAACACTGGGATCCATTTAATGGTGTGTGCTCTCCATGAGGGATCTAAGGGGAGTAAGGGATTTTATGGTGCGGTTATCTTACTGCTGCTGTAAGTGCTGAAGCACAGTCACTTAACATCAGCCTTTCAGATAAAATTTGAGCACGATTCCCAATTGCGAAGTGGCAAGTTGTCCTCGATGGCAAAGATGGAATCTGGAAAAAACCACATGCAATAACATGGAACCAATTATATTGCTGAGGCAGTGTGGATGCTACAATATTGAGCAATGGGGTCTGGATACACCTGCTGTATGTTAACACATACATCCACACACTGGCCTTTTGGACTATATGTTGTAAAAACAATTTGCCATCATATAATGCGACAACCGGGAGATGCAGCATAGTAGTCTGACAATGTACGCTCATCTCTTGGATTTCAATGCCTTACGGAGCCCCTCCGACAGGCATCAAATCATACAATTTCTGTTGGTCACCGGTTGGTGTCTGTGGGTAATGTCTGAAACCTTTGCTACAGACATCAGGACGAAGCAATTACTGTATATGCAAAGAGAGTAGCGTTCTAATTAACGAGAGAGATTAATTCTTAACCTTTTGCTAAAGGTACTCTGACATTGGCGTTTAAAAGCGTAGCTAATTGTAACTGTAAATTGTCCCTGTTAAAAATATGCAGCCGTCCTAGGGGGCCCCGGGGGAACCCTGCCCTCTTCTGGCCGAGGGGCCCCTGTCCGGTCCTGCTCTCGCTGGGGTGACATGTCCTCTTTTGGCTTCCTGGTGGGGGTGGGTGAGGCCTGTGGGCCCCCCTGGGTCGCCTTGTTATCTGGGGGCCCCAACACGCTGCACATGGCGCTGTGAGAAGCGCTGCCTGGCAGGGGCTGCTGACGCCATATTTGCCAGTGTCGCCGCTGTAAACAACAAAAAGTGTGTGAGGGAGCCAGACAGGAGCCGCTCGGGCCGCTCTCAGGACACCTCCTTTGTTGCTGTGGCTGACTCGCTCTCCTGCCGCCGCCACCAATGTCTCTGGGAATGGCTTACAAGGCCGGCCTGAACGCCCCGCTGCCCGGCAACCACGGGACCCCGGTTGGAAGTGCGCACTCCCCCTCCACCAGCATGGCATCCTCTGCACAGTACAGGCAGCTGGTGAATGATTATGGGCCTCCATCCTTGGGGTACACACAGGGTAGCAATAACAACCAAGTGCCACAGAGCAAGTATGCAGAACTTCTCGTCATCATTGAAGAGCTGGGGAAAGAAATTCGACCAACCTATGCAGGCAGTAAAAGTGCGATGGAAAGACTAAAAAGAGGTATCATCCACGCAAGAGGCTTGGTACGGGAATGCCTGGCAGAAACAGAGCGCAACGCAAGGTCTTAGCCGTGCCATTATCTCAGACACCTACCGCATTTCTTTATGAAATCTTCAGGGCAGTTTTCTGAATATTTAACCAGAGGGATTGACATGGTCTGGTCCCTTTTTAATGTACTGTAAAGCTGCTGAATGCAAGATAAGATTTTTACATGTTATTGGAATTTCCAGAAACAGGTAAATAAGTATTAATGGCTCTTTCACACCTTTAAAGAGTCCATGGAAATGCATACATTACATTATTAGCTACTATACTTTCTTGTACACTTTTTTTTTCTCTCAACTTTTCTGCAATGTACGCTAAATAATTTTGAGTTTGTAGAACAAGCATGTTTTGTTTTGGGTTTTCTTTTGCCCAGTGAGTTGTGTTTATTAGCTCTGTCCTGTCATAAATAAACAATGTCATTCCACCCTATACATCAGTGACCGCTATATATTTCAAGGCTTTCTAGAACTAGATGCCTTGCTAGTCAAGACTAGGGGAGCCGCACCAAACCTCATGCAACATGTTGTACAATAACATCTGGGAAGCCAACGTTTTTCCATCATCTTCATGGTGTTCAATTATTCTACTATTTTAACCTCTTCACTATCAAGACCGAATACTTGTTCTTCAAAAACACCTGCGAGTGCCCTGCTATTATTGTTGACTAATTCTGGAGCAAAGAAAATTAATTTTCTTTATTGCAATTGCAGACAAAATTATTTTGCAAATAGACTCCTGAATGTGCCCCTAAATTTACAGTACTTCAGACATGTCAGTCACTTTTTGAACAGCGGAGACTTCTGTGCCTGAAACACAGAGCCCCATCTGATTTACACCTGTAGTAGTGCTATTTGGCCAGTAGACGGCATCTTTCAAATAGGATTTACTGGCAGCAAAGTCAGAGGGTGTAAGGAACACCACTTGGTAGTGAAGGGGTTAAGAAAAGGTATGTCCTCCATCTTTCGGTCTCCTGTTTTTGCAGGGGAGGTTACGCTTTATAGGAATATATTGAATGGGGAACACAAAAAGGTGAACATGTCCAGCTACCATGATACAGTATCCCTCAATCTTGGTGAATAATATACAAATTCAAATGAGGAAGATCTTGGGAGAAATAATTACGACCACCGACTTTCTCTGGAGAAAACTGTGTTAGGTTTTCTACAACATGTTAGATACATTTTGAAAAAGAATTAAAGGGACACTCTAGGCAACATGACCACCTAAGCTATTTTAGGTGGTCATGATGCCCAGAGTATGCTGCCCCTGTCCCCCCTCCTTCGCTCAGCGGTTCAGCTCAAAAGCTGAAAAAGCTGAGAGAGGCGGAGGACTTTACTCCGCCCTCCAGCTGTCAGTCAGCAGAGCGGGAATCATATTTCCCGCTTCTGCCGACTTTGGCTGAGTAGGAGACGTCATCGCGCTTTCAGCGCGATGACGTCTCCTACTCACCGCAGAAGCTGGCGGCTCCCTCTGAGGGTTAGTGTTGCGCCGCATACTCTTGCGCGCAACACTAATCCTCAGAGGGAGCCGGAGGAAGCCTGCTGATTCGCTGGCTTATGTGAGAGGCGCGCATGCGCGCTTCTCACGTAAACCAGAAGCCAAGACGCAGCAAGAAGGACGGGAGCGGAAGAGGAGGAGGTGAGTATAAAAAAAAAAAAAAAAAAAAAAAAAAAAAAGACGCCGCTGGAACAAGAGGATTTTAGGGTAAGTATTACAGTTACAAAAAAAAAAAAAAAATCTAAAGTTTTATTAAGGGAATAGGGATAGGTTAGGATAAAAAAACAGGGGGTGATTTTTTGAGTAGAGTGTTCCTTTAAGGATACATAAATGGAAGATTCAGTGGCTGGTTTTAACAGGAGAAGCCATCACTAACCTATGCATGAATAAGTTGAAGTCCATTTACAGTGCATGAGTCATCTACATAAAAAAGGACTGTGCTACTTTTTCTATGGACAGAGCTATTGTCTCTGCCAAAACCAAACTAAAAACAGAAAAAAATATTCTTCATTAAGGCTGTTCAATGAAGGTGGGGTAAAATAAAAAAAATGGAAGCTATTTGCATCTTTGTATGTATTTATTACTTGATGTAATAAAGCTTATTTTCATTAAAAAACTTTGTAAATTTGAAAAAGATAAAAATAAATATGCAGCCTTGAAATGGCTAATTAATTACATATATACACCTACACAAGAAAAACTCTGGAAATATTGTTCCATCATTAAACACCTAATTTTAGACATTAGTTAGCATAACAACATATTGTACCTAAAAATATACCTTGTCCTAAATAAATAAACAGTGTAATGTGTCGGCAGAGGGTAATGTTAACGCTTTCAAACCAAACATAAAAGGATTCCATGGAACGGTGATTGATTGCAGGAGACAGAGAATTGGAGACACAGTCCATCCTGAACCAGGAAAGGATCCAGAATCTTGCGCCAGTTATAGGCCCATTTATCTCCTGAAATAACATGACATATTTCTCAGAAAAGGTGCTGGTTAAGGCTAAGGTCAGACTAGCGCAGTTTTAACGTGCGTTTAGCCGCACAAAATCACGGCCGTACTAGCAGCAAATGACGTCCAATGCCGGGGAACATACGACGAACGGCCGCATGAAAGTTCGTCCGCGCAACGCAAGTGGCCAACGAACGCATTTTTTCGAGAACGTCAAACCGCTACTACTGACGTACAGAGTGCGCTGCGGCCGCATAGCGGCGTGTGTGCGTGATTAGGAGACGTCAGACGCTGCTAATGTCCGGCTAACATAACGTCCAGACTCAAAAAGTGTTTTATCGAGGATCCGTTCAAAATCACGGACGAAAAAGCGCATCGTATGACCGCTATCGCGTATTCCGGGAAAAAATACGTACGTTCGACCGTACTTTTTCACGGGCAACGTGAAAAATGCGTTCGTCTGACCCTAGCCTTAGCGCTTAATCCTGTCATTGTCGGCTCTAGTCCACCCAGATAAATCTGGCTTCATCCTTAGCTAGAAAGCTAAAGGTAATACCACCATATTGATTAAGTCTACGTCGCACGCATTGGGGGAAGAAGAATGCTTATTCACGCAGGACTGATGCAGAAACGCTAGTGACACTACACCACATGGGATTTTGTGCTTCCCCCTGCTCCTTTATTTGGACAGTTTTCTTCCAGGATTTGCCAATGAGTGAATGGGGCCCTTTCCAGTCTTCATTCAAAGTGATACCAGGCAGGATCCATCCCTACTCTGTGCACAATCTGGAACAATTCCTAGCTGCAATACAGCAAAATCTGCACGTTAAGGGACTGAGAATAGGCACCACTGAACACAAGGTATCCACATAAGACAACATCTTGTTCTTAGTGGCGCAAAGTCACTGTGTCCCTTTCCTGAACCTTCAAATAAATCTACAATATAGACATTGAGTCTGAGACTACTGGTCATGGCTTCCTTTACCTTTACATAGGTGATATCAAGCCTCTCTTCCTCACATCGGATCCTAGCCCTATATACCAGTTGAAATTCCCTTTTGAATGATAAAACACTTGCAACTAGAATTGGAATCCACAAACGCCTCTTATGGGTTGGGAGGACTAATGTAATTAAATGAATAGCTCTTTATCTTGCGCAAAATATTTGCCTGACCATAAACTTGTCCAACACTGCCACTAGATTTGTCGGGAAGAATTCAGAATTTAGAGTTTAGTAGCAACATTTGAGGCAATAGGAATTTGCCAACAGCTTATGCGACAACAGGGAGCAGGGAGACGCAGCATTGTAGTCTGACATAATATGCTCGTCTTTTTGATTCCAAAGCCTTACAGAACCCGTCCCAAGGCATTAATTCATACAAATTTTGTTTGTCACCTGTTTGGACAAGAGACAAATTTTAAAGAATAAACAGGTGTCACGTATATCGTATACGGTATATATCTAATCCCTGAACGCAGACTATCTACACTATTGGTCCCTACAGAGACAAACAGACAACCAGAGTGAGTGATGTCAGATCCAATAGTCAGCCAGATACAAAGGGTTAATACCAGTTTGGATAGTCAGCCAGGTGTCAGGTCAATGCCAATTCAGATAGTCAGCCAGGTGCCAGGGATCAATGCCAAGTCGGATAGTCAGCCAGGTGCCAGGGATCAATACCAAGTCAGATAATCAGCCAGGTGCCAGGGGTCAATGCCACGTGCCAAAGGATTAAAAACCAGAGGGATAGTCTAACAAGCCGAGATCATAGACAGGAGAGCAATGATTAGATATACAATGAACGCGCCGAGAGGATATTGAAACCACGTTAGGGCAAAGGACCAGTGATCAGGTGTCTGATTTTGAAGCTGGCGAGGCTGTGTCATCACGCCACACCCCGCCTGCATCAGCGACTCATGGCTGGCGGCTACTTCACTCGGCGGCCAGCCAGCAAGCAAGGCGCTGATGGCCACTGAGACCCAGAATCTACAGAGCGGTGCGCGACAACAGGATGGTACAGACATCCTGAACTTTTGCATGATGTTTGCAGTTCCAGACTGCGCCCTTTTGAGACTGGCTCTATGATACATATTTAAAAGAGCTGGCCAAAAATCTTTGAATGCTGGTGGCACATATTATAACCACAATCAGAAACTGTCCAACACCAGACATATATGGGGTGCTTGTTACCATGTTTCTGAATAACAAAAAAAATATTAAATTGCAATATCTAATGAGAATAATAAAAAAAAAACATAACACTTGTAGATGTTTCTGACCGAGACCTCCATCCACCAACCCATCATCCACCAACATCACTCAGATCTATGAGTGTTATCAAAATATTTCAGAATGGTGATGACCCTGACACATGGTGGGTATGGTTTCATAGGCAGGGTTGGAACAAGTTTCTATGTGGAAGGGGGACACAAATAGAAATGAAAAAAGAGAATCTGCAAAGTTTTGAAAGAAACTCAATATCTGGAGGCCCAGTAAATAACCATTAGTCTGAAACTTCTGGAACAAAACCATACAGTTATTAGGAATGATTATAGAAAAACAAACATTTATTTTAAACTCCATATTAAGAATAAAATTAATATTAGGTTTTTTCTATATGACACACACGGCTCAAAATTACTAAATTTTCCTATTACCATAACGGAAAGTTAGAATTTTAATAATGACTCGGAGGCGAGTATTTGCTTCTCTTTTCTGAATTTAATAACAGCAGCAAGAGAAAAAAGTGAACATCTAACAAAAAAACTTCCCTTAGCCCCTCCCACTAGTCCATAATCCCCTGCGGTCCATGTCTATGTATAGGGCTTGAACCCGGAAATGCGCCCTCTTTTCTGATTGCGGATAACAGGATAAGGACGAAACAATAGGAAATCCAACAGGAACGAGGAAAGGTGGATTCGGTTAGAAGAAACACGACCAGTTCCGGAATTTGAAGAGTGTAGTGGACCAGCCAAGATTGGAAGGTGTTGTAATCCATTTATGAAGCTGAAACGAAGGAGAAAACACGGAAGCAGGATTAGATATAATTCCGTTACTGGCAGTCAAAGACCAATTTGGAATAAAGACTCAAGAAAAGTCAAATAATGTAAAATTATGTTTATTATTATAATATCAGGATGGTAATAACCGTGACAAAAACGTGAAATGAAAACAGTAGTAATAGTTTATTGGAAAACTGTTTATTAATTGTATGTATACAAAACATATAAAACTTTATTATATATATATATATAGGGTGGGAGAGGAGGGAAATACTCGCCTCCGAGTCATTATTAAAATTCTAACTTTCCGTTATGGTAATAGGAAAATTTAGTAATTTTAAGTCATTGACTCGGAGGCTCCTATTTGCTTGTTCAAAGTTTGTCTAGAATCGGGGTAGACCAATGTAATACCGGTTTTAAATAAAAAGTACGTAACGTGGATTCTCGAGACCAATCTGCGGCTCGCATCAAATCCTCTAAACGACATCCCAAGGAAAAAGCGGATGAAACCATAGCACTTCTAGCAGAGTGAGCACCAAAACACGAGACGTCAATACCTGCTTCCGACATAAGCCAACGCATCCAACGGGCTAGAGATGCTGTAGATACCGGATTATGAGGAGCTTTTAAAGACAAGAATAGAGGAGAATTCCCACTAGTGCGAAAAGGACTCGTACGAGATTCATACTCTTGTAAACACCTTATCGGGCAAATAAAAGGGTGATTGGTAACATAAGGGTAAAAAACAGAGGTTATGCCTGTTTTTGTACGACTAGTGATATCAAACGTAACCCCATCTGGGCCAAAAGAACGTGATGGAATATCTAAGGCACGTACGTCACTAACTCGTTTACATGAGAAGAGACAAAGTAACATCAACAATTTAGCTGACAATTGACGGATGGATAGAACTTCATTAGGAGGCCAACCAGACAGAAATTGGAGGATAACTGTGACATCCCAGGTAGAGTTATAGCGTGGAGCTGGGGGACGTGTTAAACGAATGGCTCTTAACAAACGGCACACTAACGGATGTCGACCTATAGGTATCCCATGAGATCCTATATGGGAAGCTGAAATAGCCGACCTGGTAACGTTGATTGAACGATATGCTCGACCCTCATGAAACAATTCCGTAAGGAAATCCAATAAACAATTTACAGGGGCTGAAAATGGATCCAGGTGTCTTTCCACACCCCAGCTAAACCAGTTTCGCCAAGCTGAGTTGTAAGCGGAACGGGTCCCCGGGGCCCATGCTTCCAAGAGCAGGGAGCGAGTCTGTTCCGAAATGCCATGGAGAGGTCCAAGTCCCCCGAGACCAACCATGCCACCAGTCTGCAGTGACCCAGATGGAACAGTGGGTGAGGTTGATCCTCCGGATTCAGTAGAAGGTCCGAACGTATAGGAAGATTCGTGGTAAGTCTATCGACAGTTCTAATAGGGACGGGAACCATGGTTGACCCTTCCATAAAGGTGTTATCAACACTACAGTAGCTTGTTGGACGCGAATGAGTGCTAACGTTCTCGCTATCATGGTAAACGGAGGAAACGCATAATGTCGTGGTCCGACCCAATTTTGTAGGAAGGCATCTGTCGCTACTGCTTCTGGGTCTGGACGCCAACTGAAAAAGCGTGGTCTTTGATTGTTGATTCTTGAGGCAAAGAGGTCTATGTCCAAGGGACCCCAACGAGCGACAAGTGTTGCAAACATCGAGGAGTGCAGTTTCCAGTCTCCGGAGTCCTCCGTGTGCCTGGAGTTCCAATCTGCCACTAGATTTGTCATTCCCGGAATGAATTGAGCTAGTATGGTTAGTTTGTGGGTGAAGCAATGGGTCCAAAATTTCTTCGCTATTAAGGAGAGAGGTTCCGATCTCGGACTTCCTAGACAGTTGATACTTCTTACTGCTGACAGGTTGTCCAATCTTAGGAGGATGGATTGGTCGTGTTGACCTTTTGTGAAACATTGTATTGCAAACAAACCTGCCAACAATTCCAGACAGTTTATGTGGAGAGACGATTCTATTGTGGACCAACGACCTCCTGTCTCCAGGGGACCTTGTCGGGCTCCCCATCCGGTGCGGCAAGCATCCGATTCTATGATAATCGTTGGAGCAGGTGGAATCAAAGGTTTCCCGTTCCAATATTGGAGGTTCTCGATCCACCAGGACAGATCCGAACGGGCTTCGTCTGTGAGAGTTATCTGAGCAGAGTATTGAAGGCCCTTGCGGAGGAAACGGGCCTTCAAGCGTTGGAGGGCTCTGTAATATAGTGGAGCCGGAGGTATTGCCAGGCGAGTGGCTGCCAGTAGGCCGATAATTCTGGCCAGACATCGAAGCGTAGTGTGTTCTTTCTGGAGAAGAGAATGTATTTCTTTCGGGATTGAAACCATCTTCTGAATTGGTAAGTGAAGGGTCATTGAAGTGGAATTTACCATCAACCCGAGAAACTCCAGGTTCCGTGTGGGTGTCGTGTGGGATTTCTCCATATTGATGAGGAACCCAAGTCTTTGAAAAGTGTCCATCGTCCATTGTAGATGCGACAGTAGTATAGTTTCGGTATCTGCCATCAGTAGTATATCGTCCAGGTATATAACCAGGCGAATTCCGCGTTCTCGAAGAGATGTCACCACTGGTTTTAGTAGTTTCGTAAAAACCCACGGGGCTGAGGATAGTCCGAAGGGGAGACATTTGAATCTCCACATCTTTCTTCTCCATTGGAACCGAAGGTAATCTCGAGAGGATTTGTGGATTGGGACCGTGAGATATGCATCTTTTAAGTCGAGTTTTGCCATCCAATTCCCTGGAAGAAGGGTGTCTCTGAGAGAGTGCATACCCTCCATCTTGAAATGGTTGTATTGTACATGTAAGTTGAGGTCTTTCAAATTGATTACTGGTCGCAGTCCGCCTCCCTTTTTGGCGACCAGAAACAAGTTGCTTACAAAACCTGTTGACCTGGCTGGGGCTGGTTGTATGGCTCCTTTTTCTAATAATTCTTGTATCTCTTTGTCCATCAGTATCTCTTGTTCCGAGGGAAGTGTAACGGTGTTGGAATGGTATGTTGTGTTGGAATTGACACAAAGGAAATTGTGAACCCTTGCACCGTATCCAGAATCCATGGATCTGATGTAAGGGTCCGCCATCTGTCTATGAACAAACGTATCCGACCCCCAACTTGAATCCCTGGAGAGGGAGATATTAGTAGAGGTCTTACCTGGGGGTCGTCTGCCGCGGAATGAGGTTCTAGAGCCTCTGAAGCCCCGAGCCCGCCAAGGACGGGTGCGTGAAGGGAAGAAGGAACCGGTAGGCTGATATTCTGTAGGTTGTTGTGCAGCGGGACTGGGAAAGGACCTGGTGTTGGTTCCTTGACGGCCGGTAGGGCGTCCCCTATATCTACCGGCCCTGCCGAAAACTCTACCTCTAAACACGCGTTTTAGTGAAGAGGATATTTTCTCCAGTGAATTAAATGTATTTGCATAAGTGCCCATGCTCTTTACATATGCCTCCCCAAAAAGAAAACCTTGTGCGTCACTGCCTAAATCAGTGTCTGCAATAGCTGTTAATTGATTGTCCACCTTGAGGAGTATGGTTTTCCGGCGTTCAGCCGCCAAGGCGGCATTAGCATTGCCGAAAAACGATAGGGCTCTAAGAACCCAATCGCGGACTAAGGTAGGTGATAAGGTGGAGTTCGCAAGCTTAGCCTCCTCTGCTATATTAAATAATCTAATTAGGGGACCTGACATATCCAGTAATTTGTCTTCGCAGGTGCGGAAGGCATGATCCAGGCCCGTTTTGGGGGACCACCCACGATTAGTTATAAATTTTATTATCGATGGGTCAATTTCTGGGGTGACGCACGTTTTGCCCGTGGTTGAAGGGCGTGGGCTTTCGGCCCTCATGTTTTGTCTGGTGGCTTTGTCAAGAGGCCGTCTAATGTTGGCATCCACCCATTTTTCGACATGTGGTAAAGGATACCATGCGGTGGATTGAGGGTGGGATAGGTCTTCCGGACAAAATAGGGGGTCCCCTTGGGGATCATAAATTACATTACCCTCTTCATAAAAGGGTGGGGGTTCCTCTGACTCGTATTCAAAGAGGTCATCCTCAGGCGCATATAGCGCTATCTCATCCTCATCCCCTTCTGGGGGATAATCATCATCGCCACGGTTGGTGGCTAATACCAGTTCTTTTCCAGTGGTCTCCTCAGTGGGAGCCGTGTCATAGTCATATTTATATTGTTTGGGGGTAATCGCCAACTGCGCCCTGCGATCATGGGCTCTTTTTCGAGATGGGGACTCGATATCATATATTGGCAGTACTGCGGGGTTGCCAGCCCCTCTGTGAACCTGTTTAGTTTTATAAATTGTCTGTTGATTTATATTATGAGATGAAGGATTTGTTGAATGAGGGCAAGGATTAGAAGGTGTAGGTGTGGCTGGAAGGGCTTTTACAGCTGCCATTACAACTTCTAGGGAGCGGTGGAGATCAACTGAGAGGTTGGAGACCGCAGACTGAACGGCTGCCGAAATAGAAGCCTGCATTGAAGGGGCTAAAGTGGGTTCAGGAGGTGGGGTAACGGCAGGTTGGGGTACCGTGTCTTGGAGTGATTCACTGGTCTCATGATATTCGTCAGCCATCACTGAACCCTCTCCTGAGTCTGAGTCATGCATTGAGGGAGAGGGGGAAAGGTGTTTAGATTTTACTCGGCGTTTTGGCATGGCTGCGGTCTGAGGTAAATGCTGAGGCGCGAGGGGGCGTGGTCACGGCCGCAGCTGTGTGAGGGATATCTCGCGCTGAGAGACGCGCTGATAGTGTAGCGCGCGGGCAAAAGCCCGCGAAAAAACGGGAAAACTGAAATTTCTTCAAAATGACGAATAAAGTAAATAAAATTTACATAAACAGGCCGGTGGTCGCCCCTAGGTTGAAGCCGGGACGACCAAACAGCCAGCGGTAGAAATGAAACACTATAATGCAGTAAAATATATATTTTTTGAACAGAGAGAAAATATACTTATCTCCTACTGCAGCAGCAGAAAAGAGGGCGCATTTCCGGGTTCAAGCCCTATACATAGACATGGACCGCAGGGGATTATGGACTAGTGGGAGGGGCTAAGGGAAGTTTTTTTGTTAGATGTTCACTTTTTTCTCTTGCTGCTGTTATTAAATTCAGAAAAGAGAAGCAAATAGGAGCCTCCGAGTCAATGACTTAAAATTACATCACCAAGACATAGTTACAATTTAAGCATGACAAGTCGGACAATTGGCCCTTCAAATATGCTGCAACGTTAATTTGGCAAAACCCCCCCCCCCCCCCATTATTTTAATCATATAGGCAAAACAAATACAGACAAGTTGTTGAGTGGGAGGTGATGGGTGCCATCAGATGTGGCGAGTACATTTTTTGACCTGGCTAGTAGCTTAGGACCTGAAATACACTATATTGCCTATTCACTCACCCATCCAAATAATCAGAATCAGGTGTTCCAATCACTTCCATGGCCACAGGTATATAAAATCAAGCACCTAGGCATGCAGACTGTTTTTACAAACATTTGTGAAAGAATGGGTCGCTCTCAGGAGCTCAGTGAATTCCAGCATGGAACTGTGATAGGATGCCACCTGTGCAACAAATCCAGTCGTGAAATTTACCCGCTCCTAAATATTCCATAGTCAACTGTCAGCTGTATTAGAAGAACGTGGAAGTGTTTAGGAACGACAGCAACTCAGCCACGAAGTGGTAGGCCACGCAAACTGACGGAGCGGGGTCAGCGGATGCTGAGGCACATAGTGCGAAGAGGTCGCCAACTGTCTGCTGAGTCAATCGCTACAGACCTCCAAACTTCATGTGGCCTTCAGATTAGCTCAAGAACAGTGCGCAGAGAGCTTCATGGAATGGGTTTCCATGGCCGAGCAGCTGCATCCAAGCCATACATCACCAAGTGCAATGCAAAGCGTCGGATGCAGTGGTGTAAAGCACGCCACCACTGGACTCTAGAGCAGTGGAGACGAGTTCTCTGGAGTGACGAATTGTGCTTCTCCATCTGGCAATCTGATGGACGAGTCTGGGTTTGGTGGTTGCCAGGAGAACGGTACTTGTCTGACCGCATTGTGCCAAGTGCAAAGTTTGGTGAAGGGGGGATTATGGTGTGGGGTTGTTTTTCAGGAGCTGGGCTTGGCCCCTTAGTTCCAGTGAAAGGAACTCTGAATGCTTCAGCATATCAAGACATTTTGGACAATTCCATGCACCCAACTTTGTAGGAACAATTTGGAGCTGGCCCCTTCCTCTTCCAACATGACTGTGCACAAGTGCACAAAGCAAGGTCCATAAAGACCTGGATGACAGAGTCTGGTGTGGATGAACTTGACTGGCCTGCACAGAGTCCTGACCTCAACCCGATAGAACACCTTTGGGATGAATTAGAGCGGAGACTGAGAGCCAGGCCTTCTCGTCCAACATCAGTGTGTGACCTCACAAATGCGCTTCTGGAAGAATGGTCAAAAATTCACACAAACACACTCCTAAACCTTGTGGACAGCCTTCCCAGAAGAGTTGAAGCTGTTATAGCTGAAAAGGGTGGACCGACGTCATATTGAACCCTATGGATTAGGAATGGGATGTCACTTAAATTCATATGCGAGTCAAGGCAGGTGAGCGAATACTTTTGGCAATATAGTGTGTAGATATCACCTTATTTGGCATGCCATAGGATTGAGAGTGCAAGGCTGGAAAGGAGAAATGTCTAGGTTACTGCAAATGGTTTTAACCACAAATCTAAAACAAACAAAGAGCCTATACTGGCCCTGCACACAGGGCCGGATTTACCATTAGGCAGAGTAGGCATTTGCCTACAGGCGCCTGCCACATTTTTTTTTTTTTTACAATTTGCAATAATTTAGACCATAGAAACATAGAAAATGTCGGCAGATAAGAACCTTTCGGCCCATCTAGTCTGCCCAATTACATGGATACTTTACCTGGATTTATCTTTTATTTAGGATAGCCTTATGCCTATCCCATGCCTGCTTAAATTCAATCACTGTTTTGGTCTCTACCACTTCTACTGGAAGGCTGTATCTCTGGGCTAGAGGGACATATGAGGTATCATTGGAAAGGTCAGTTTATAACCTTTCCAGTGATACCAAATATAACCAGGTTAGATTTATGTAAAAATAAAATATATTTTAAAATATTTTTCTCTTTTTTTTTCCTAACACCGCACTATTATTCAGTTTATAATTATAAAGTGAACAGTGATGCTGCACTAACTCACCTCATTTACCATACTGCCAGCATGTGTGTATCTGGTGAAGCAACGCATGGTTTAATTCAAAACCTAGACCGTGGCGCTGCAGTGAGGAGGGACAGGGGAACTTTGGAACCTGCATCCCTGAACTGTACAGCACACAAGGTTAAGTGAGGTGTCGTCGGAAAGATCAGAGTCTAGTCTTTACTATGATACCAAACAAGATCATGTAAGGTGTAAAAATAAAAAAAATGAAAAAAGTAAATGCAAAATATTTTTTTGTCGGTTCTACAGCAGAGGCAATATATGCTTTTACATATAAAACAAACAATGCTGCTGCATTCACTGCCCTCCTCCTTCAACCATTCTACCCCACTGACTTCCTCACTCCCTGCCCCCTCTTCTACTATGTCTTCCTTTTATCCAGCCTCGGAGGAGGATGTAACAGAACTTCTTATGTCCTCCTACCCGACCACCTGTCCACTTAATCCTATCCCCTCACACCTTATTCAGCCTGTCCTACCAGTTAATGTCCCGGCTTTGACACATATTTTTAACCTCTCCCTCTCCCCTGGAATATTCTCCTCTGTATTCAAACGTGCTTCGATCACCCCCATTCTAAAAAAGCCATCTCTTGATCCTACCTCCCTCTTGAACTACTGTCCAAAATCTTAAAACGTCTGGTCTATAACCCGCTCCAGTTTTCTTGCTGCTAACTCTCTACTCGATCCGCACCAGTCTAGCTTTCGCTCTCAGCACTCTACTGAGACTGCTCTGACCAAGGTGACTAATGATTTATTTGCCGCTGAAACCAAAGGTCACTTCTCCCTCCTTATTCTTCTTGACCTTTCCGCTGCATTCAACACTGGTGATCACCCTCTCCTGCTCCTCACGCTGCGTCAACTTGGCCTCAGTGAAATCACTCTCTCCTGGTCCTCTTCCTCACTCTTTTCGCTCCTTCAGTGTCTCCTTCCCTGGTGTCTCTTCACCACAAGTTCCTCTTTCAGTTGGGGTACCTCAAGGCTCTGGTCTGGGTCCCCTACTCTTCTCGATCTATACCGCCTCTTTTGACAACCTCATCTCTTCCTATGGATTCCAATATCACCTCTATGCTGACGACACCCAAATCTACCTTGCCTCTCCCGATCTCTCTCTTCTCCGGTCTTGGACCGTGTTACAGCCTACCTATCAACTATCTTCGACTGGATGACTTCCTGTTTCCTAAAGCTCAACCTCTCTGAAGCTGAACTTCTCATCTTCCCTCCCGCTAAAACCTCCATTCCTGCGCCAGGTGAATGGTGCCACCATTACTTCTACCTCTCAATCTCCATTGCCTCAGGGTCCTTTTGGACTCCGATCAATGCTTTACTCCTCACATTCAGTCTCTAACCAAATCCTGCTACTTTCACCTAAAAACGGTCAGGATCCGGCGGAAGCCTTGCCGGTTCCCCGACCTCAAGGACTCACCGGGGTCCCATGTGCGTCCTCCTGGACGAAGTGAGTGTGGGGCGCCGCTCTCCTGACCGAGATGCGTGGGCTGCAGGGTCCGAGCGCCGGCCGCAGGGTCCCCCTCCCATCCAAGATGGCGGAGACTCCTCAGGTTGCCGGCGTCCGAGCGAGTCGGCGTGCGTGCAGCGGATCAGGCAGGGGCATGGCCTCTGCACCCATGACAGGAGGGAGGTACGTAGAGATGCCGGAGATCTGCCCTCACAGCCCCAGCCGGAGGGAGGAGAGACCAGAGAGGCGGGGCAAGTGGGTAGGCGGGACTGGCTCCTGACTCCCCATAAAAACCCTGAGTGCCAGCAACAAGACGCTCATTCGTTTTGTGACTTCCCTGTTACTAGAGCTCTCTCCCTTAACCCTTAGCTACCTGAGTAGTATCCTTCTGATTGCCTTACCCGTTGCCGACTTCAGCTTCTCTCCCAACTACGCTTCTAGCCGCCAGCCCTGACCTCGGAAACGTCCAGACCATTCTTTGCCTAAACCTTGCCAAGTCCATCTCCATCGTCCTTCTCTCCGCATCCTGGGTTCCACCTCAAGATCCCTAACTAAAACATTGCGCGCATGTGTCCCTTTCTTAATCCAGACTCTACAAAACTAGTTATCCAAGCTCTTATTATCACCTACCTTGACTACTGTAACCTCCTTCTCTCTGACCTTAAGAGATCCCAGATTTGCCTCTGCAGTCTGTAATGCACGCCTGTGCCAGACTCATACACTTCACCTCCTGCACCTCACGTCTGTCAATCTCTACACTTGCTCCCTGTTTAATTTAGAATCCAATTCATTATACTGGTGCTCACATACAAAGCTCTCCATAACCACGCCGCTGCCTACATTTCCTCCCTTATTAGCAGGTATATCCCCTCCCAAACACTTCACTCTGACAATGATCTGATGCTATCAGCTCCATGTACCCGCACCCCCCAACTTTCGCCTTCAGGACTTCTCCTGAGCTGCCCCCTTTCTATGGAACTCGCTCCCCCGCAACATCAGACTCACCCTTCTCTCCAGTCCTTCAAGAACTCTGAAAACGCATTACTATAGAGAAGCCTATCAGCTCACTCCATAATCCCCACTGTCATTTCCTGCTCCTCTTCCCATTCAGTCCTCATGCAACCCGCTACTTCAAATACCCTATTCATCCTCACCTAATGTGACACCCCTCTCAGATTGTAAGCTCTTGAGCAGGGTCTTCCCTCCTTCTGTTCCGTGTGTGTAACATATGTATATTTGTTATTCTGTTTCTCCCATTGTAGAGCGCTAAGAAATTTGTTGACGCTTTATAAATACTTTGTAACTAATTCAACTAAGGCAACAGATTCTGCCTCTTCTTTTGATTTGAGAAGAGAGAAACACAGTTTTTAAGTTTTTTAAAAAGTATGTTTTTAGTTTTTTTGCCTCAAAACATAAATTTAAATAGTAATTTTGGCATGTTTCGTTTTGTTTGAAGGGTAGGGGCGCTCCGCATTTCTGTGCCTAAAATGTGTGCCTTGTGCACCTGTGCCTTGAGGTGCAAATCCGGCCCTGCCTGCACATGTTTAAACCGGACATTTCTCCCCTGAAGCATTCCATTTTTTTATGATCTATAGATGGCAAAGATTACACTGATCTGCAATTTTTCAGCCTTTTTCTGTTGTTCAATTGAATAGGTGTATCTGAATGGATTTTTTGCGCAGATTCCGAAAATGACCTTCAAAATTCCGTATCACGTCAGGTTTTTTCACAAATGATGGAAATGTGAAAAGTTTAAAAAAACATTTTCTTTTGCGACATTGCTATATGGCAACGTTTGTAACGTGTGAAAATGTTCTCTGGAGGGGCGGAATGATTGTTTAAGGAATAGATAAACAAATACATATTCAAAAGCAAACATACCTAACATTCGCCACTGGGCTCCCCTTCAAAACTTCCTCTTTTTGGATTGTCTTTGGTGTGCGTCCGTACAGTCTCTGTTCAACATCCAACAATAGTCGCCATCATATGTACAGTCCACTTTCCTTGGTATCTCTTTTCCATCACTTTAATATCCTGATGGAAGCGCTCGCCATGTTCTTCCAAAAAATCACCAAGGTTGTTAGGAAAGTAATTTAGATGAGCATGAAGAAAGTGAACTTTGACGCTCATGTTGCAACCAAGCAGTTCATAGGATTCCAGCATATCATCCACTAAAGTGGTGTAATTTGAAGCCTTCGTGTTCCCCAAAAAGTTGTGTACCACATTTCTGAATGCAGTCCATGCTTGCAATTCGCACTCACTCATGGTTTACTCTAATATGTTGACTGCCATTAATTTTCGTATTTGTGGGCCTATGAAAAATGCCAGCTTTAATTTTTTCAGACGTGATTGATGGAAACTTACCACCAAGATACTGAAAGCATTTACTGTTCCTGCTTAAAACTGTCATGAATTGCTTCATTAAGCCAAGTTTGATGTGTAAAGGTGGCAACAGTATTCGAGGGATAAACCAGTGGAAGTAAAACAATGTTTTTTTCGCCAGGTGTGAATGTACTTCTGACTGGCCACTGCTGCCGAACCCAATGTTCCATCCTTACTCTTGAGTCCCATTCACACAAAAAGCAAGGAAATTTGGTGTAGCCTGCTTGTTGGCCGAGCAATATTCCAATCACGTTGAAATCCCCGCACAGAGACCATTCATGAAACGTTTTTTGAAATTTTCAGATTTGCGTCATTTGTGAAAAAAATTGACGTGATACAGAATTTTGAAGGTCATTTTCAGAATCTGCGCAAGAAATACATTCAGATACACCTATTCATTTCAAAACAACAAAAGATTGCATATTGGTGTTATGGATTATTTGCCAAATTCTCTCTGTACAGTGGCAAGAAAAAGTATGTGAACCCTTTGGGATTACGTGGAGTTTTGCATGAATTGGTCATAAAATGTGCTCTGATCTTCATCTAAGTCACAACAATTTGAAAAACACAGTCTGCTTAAAATGATACAACACAAACATATGTTTTCATGTGTTTATTGAACATAACATGTAAACATTCACAGTGCAGGGTGGAAAAAAGTATGTGAACCCCTAGCCTAGTGACTTTTCCAAGAGCTAATTGGAGCCAAGAGTGAGCCAACCTTGAGTCCAATCAGTGTGATATTATTGGATGTGTTGCTGAAAGCTGTCCTGCCCTTTAAAAACACACACCAGTTGTGGGTTTACTGGTTTCAAGAAGCACTGCCTGATGTGAACCATGCCTTGCAGAAAAGAGCTCTCAGAAGACCTACGAACAAGAATTGTTGACTTGCATGAAGCTGGAAAAGGTTACAAAAGTATCTCCAAAAGCCTTGATGTTCATGTGTCCACGGTAAGACAGACTGCCTACAAATGGAGAAAGTTCAGCACTGTTGCTACTTTCCCTATGCGTGGTCGTCCTGTAAAGATGACTGCAAGAGCACAGTGCAGAATGCTTAATGAGGTAAAGAAGAATCCTAGAGTGTCAGCTAAAGACTTACAGAAATCTCTGGCACATGCTAACATTTTATTTGACACATCTACAATAAGGAAAACATTAAACAAGAATGGAGTACATGGGAGGACACCACGGAGGAAGCCATTGCTGTCCAAAAAGAATATTGCAGCATGTTTGAAGTTTTGCAAAAGAGCACCTGGATGTTCCACAGCACTACTGGCAAAATATTCTGTGGACAGATGAAACCAAAATTGAGTTGTTTGGAAAAAACATTATGTGTGGAGAAAAAAAGGCACAGCACACCAACATCAAAACCTCATCCCCACTGTAAAACATGGCGGAGGGAGCATCATGGTTTGGGGCTGCTTTGCTGCCTCAGGGCCTGGACGGATTGTTGTCATTGATGGAAAAATGAATTCCAGAGTTTATCAAGACATTTTGCAGGAAAACGCAAGACCATCTGTCCGCCAACTGAAGCTCCGCAGAGGATGGGTGATGCAACAGGACAATGACCCAAAGCATACAAGTAATTCAACAAAAGAATGGCTTCAACAAAACAAAATATGCCTTCTGGAGTGGCCCAGTCAGAGTCCTGACCTCAACCCGATTGAAATGCTGTGGCATGACCTTAAGAGAGCGATTCACACCAGACATCCCAAGAATATTGCTACACTGAAACAGTTTTATGAAGAGGAGTGGTCCAAAATTACTCCAGATC
The DNA here is from genome assembly GCA_009667805.1 of Leptobrachium leishanense. Lineage (NCBI taxonomy): Eukaryota > Metazoa > Chordata > Amphibia > Anura > Megophryidae > Leptobrachium > Leptobrachium leishanense. The sequence continues at coordinate 148,309 of RXON01002190.1, read as the reverse complement.
GTTGGGCAGGTCTGATCTGCAACTACAGGAAACGTTTGGTTGAGGTTATTGCTGCCAAAGGAGGGTCAACCAGTTATTAAGTCCAAAGCTTCACATACTTTTTCCACCCTGCACTGTGAATGTTTACATGTTCTGTTCAATAAAAACATGAAAACATATAATGTTTGTGTTGTATTAATTTAAGCAGACTGTGTTTTTCAAATTGTTGTGATTTAGATGAAAATCAGAGCAATTTTATGACCAATTCATGCAAAACTCCACGTAATCCCAAAGGGTTCACATACTTTTTCTTGCCACTGTACATACACACACACACACACACTGTACCTACAAAACCCTCACTAACTCAGCTCCCCACTACCTGTCCTCACTAATCACCAAATACACCCCAGCCCGCTCCCTAAGGTCAAACAGTGACCTGCGCCTAGCTTCTCCCCGCATCACCTCTTCCCATGATAGACTGCAGGATTTCTCACGCGCAGCCCCCACTCTCTGGAACGCTCTCCCTCGTACTGTCAGACTTTCCCCTAACTTCTCTTCCTTCAAACGCTCCCTGAAAACATTCCTATTTAGGGAAGCCTACCACCCAACTCACTGACGCAACCATCAATCACTCTCACCTTACAGTCCTCTCCTGTTTCCAACCCCAACCCTCCCATATTGTGAGTTCCTACGGGAATAGGGCCCTCATCTCCTCCTGTACTGTTTGTCAAATGTTGTTCAATGTATTGTAACCCTGTCTATACTGTGCTTATTGTACAGCGCTGCGGAATATGCTGGCGCTTTATAAATCAAGAATAATAATAATAATAATGTGCCTACATTTACCGTTCATCAATTTAGTTGAAGAATAAAACAAACTATTGTAAAATACAATAACAGATAAAGGATTATTCATGCTCATGGGCTGCACAGCCATTAGAATACTGTGTACTGATCTAATTGTGTGTCACAATGATTATTGTGTTATTGTTCGAGATGGGGGCGCTGAAAACTAGAAGGCCATTAGGTTGCATTTACCTTCTCAACTGAACTTAAATCAGGCTTCTATGTAAGCACTTAGCATTATTTTTATTTAAATGTACTCGGAGGCCGTTAATAATTAAATTAAACCTTACATTTGAAAGACATTTCTATTTTCCTCATTGATGATCTCAGTCTGTTAAATACCCAGAAAAACATACGCATGCTGGTGCTCTATATCTACATCACGCGTGGTGCAGAGGGAATTGGATTATACCGCAGAAAGAAGAGGTCTGGCCAGTGTAAAGGCATCTAAGAATAGCTGAGTATCACTCTCCACCAGGAAATGCACAATGTTCTCTTGTATTTCTGCTGATAAAGGGAGCTGGGCAAGCTCAATGTTAAAATCGAGCTGTCTTTGTCTGCTCGGAGGAGAGTAAGGATCTGCTGGAGAAGCAGATACCACAGTAACCGAGCATTTCATTCTCTGTGATACAATGTGAATAGCTGAGCCGGCAGATACACTGTATACAATCAGAATGGACATGTAGGGGGACGTGGCAGGATGCAATATGGGCTTCAGGTCCACATGTAGTTGAGGGACACCCTTTAACAATCTTTACAAAGCTAGAACTGCTTCCCTTCTTTTTAAATCATGGACACAAACACACAAGGCTATTTGTTACCTGGGAGTTGTCAGGAATTGACAAGGAGAATTGTGAATTTTGCGTAAGTTGAGAAAAATAGTGTAATCGGGCCTTTTGACTTATTTTTGTACTCCCAGCTCCAGACAACTAATGCACTCATTCAGTAAATAATCTTTAACGTGGTTTTAGGCCGGTTTATGCCTTTCACATGAAAAGTGCGTGTAGCAAAACAAGCCATGAAGGAAAAGGAATCCTCAGACCACCATCTGCTAACCTATAAGAAGGACCCTATAAGTAGTTAAATAACACCCCAGGAATTATAATATTAATAGATAAATTAAGGTTTAAAATATAAGAAATAGTTTTAAGATAAATTGATAATCAGCAGTATTATAGGACTAAGGTTCACTTCTCAAGATGTTTGCAAATGTCTTTAGAATGACAAGGATACTGATGTTTGCAAATGTTTCTCTCAAGTGATAAAAAAAGTGCTGATGTCTAAGAAATGCTGATATCTCAAGAAATCACATGCCGAGGCCACGGGACTGTCTAGAAATGTGTCACCAGACCTGTATTGAAACTGGCCAATGAACTATGCTATGTTTTGAAATGTTAACCAATGAAATAAAGAGACAACGTTTTTGTTAGAAGCAAAATATGCGTCAAAAAACGTTGGAAGGCAGAGAGAAATTGCCAGACAAAATTACATGCCTCGTGTGTGTTTTTTAACGGATTTTCTCTCTCCTGCGCAGAAGGAGAGTTAACTCAAGGTGTGCCTAAGACAGGTCTTAGGGGAAAGGACGGACAATTGGAGACCATTATTCTCTTCAAGCCACTTCTGCAATAATACCACTGAATGAGTAATATTATATCAACCTTAATGGTATTGTTACATTAATCAAAGCAAGGAATAAGTAAGCATTCAGATGTTGTGCACAGGCCTTTAGACATGCATTTTTATTCATACGACAAAACGAACTTGTAGTTCGCAGTGTCTGGAGTTTAAATCATTCTCTAGTCCAGGGCTCAAAATTTCAAGTCCCAAGCTACTAGCCAGGTCTTAAGGATAACGGTTGGGTGGCGAGTAACTCTTAAATTATTATTTATCATTAATAATATTACAAAGCAGTGGAAACAAAGGAAAATAATGTGTGGCGTGTATGAGCGTATCACAGAGCTGCACAGCAATAAAACTCACAGTAATGTGCGGTGTGTATGAGCGTGAGTCTTATTGCTGCGGAGCTCTGAGATGCATTCATACACACTGTACATATCAGGGAGCTCCACAGTAATAAAACTCACGCTCATACACATCGCACATTAATGAGTTTTATTGCTGTGGAGCTCTGATATGCTCATACACACTGCACATTACTGTGAGTTTTATTGCTATGGAGCCTTACGATACGCTCATACACACTACACATTACTGTGAGTTTTATTGCTGTGGAGCCTTATGATACGCTCATACACACTGCACATTACTGTGAGTTTTATGGCTGTGGTGCTATGATGCGTAGTGTGTATGAGTGTATCAGAGCACCACAGCAATAAAACTCACAATAATGTGCAGTGTGTAGGAGCGTATCTGAGCTCCAATGCCTTTTTTTATACCCCCTCTCATTCTTTTTACTTCATCCTTTTTTTTACTCCTCTCTTTATCTCTTTTTCACCCCCTCTCTCATTCTCTTTTTCACCCCCTCTTTTTCTTTCACCCCCTCTCATGCTCTTTTTCACCCTCCCCACTCTCATGCTCTCTTTCACCCACCTCTCTCATGCTCTAGTCCACCCCCCTCCTCTCATTGTCTTCTCTTTTTACACCCCCTGGCTCCACCTCTTCTGTGTGCTGATCGGAGCTGCAGCGTGCTTCCCACACTCATAACAAGAGTCTGGGAACGGCACGCTGCATTGGTGCTGCCTCCTCCCACTCGTCACCCGACCTACCCACATGATGCTTCGTAGACTAGCAGCACTTGGGTGGGCAGGTGACCCGCGAACGTGAATCTTGCAGGTCACGCGGGAGGAGGCAATGCTGATCAGACAGACAGCTCCGGATTCGGACTCCAAGAGTCCGATACCGGAGCTGTGAATTAAGGTGGTGGCACACTGAACCTGGCCCCAACAACCAACAGGTAAGTCCGCCCCACTCGCCCGCAGCTAATTTCCACTCGCCGAATGCGAGCAGGAGAGTGGAAATTTTGAGGTCTGCTCTAGTCCCTTAGATAGTCTTTGGCCACGAGCCAGCTTGAGGGATGTTTTGTACACTACTTAGTGTAGCCTGGTACTTCCAGCCCTGGGTTTCCTAGTATACTTGTACCCATTGATCAGATTCTGAACAATTAAGCACTAACTGATGCCTATAGAAGGCTACACCTCCAATCAGTCAATGCTTCAGCATTGTTGCCCCTTTGCTCTTACAGGCTAGTCCTGAGATCTGTGTTTGCCCCTGCATTTCCAGCCTTGCCTTGCGACCCACCGCGTATTCAGCCTTGCCTTGCGACCCACTGCGTATTCAGCCTTGCCTTGCGACCCACTGCATATTCAGCCTTGCCTTGCGATCCACCGTGTATTCAGCCTTGCCTTCCAAAGCTCCTCGTGTCTCCAAGTCTTTCCAGGCTCCAAGCGCTTCCAAGTACCCAGTGACTAGCATTCCTGCAGACCCAACTGTCTGGTCAGCACTCGTCATGTCTTGCCCTTTGTCCTCAGCTTGCTAGTTGTCTCCATCCTACATTCCACCTCCATCTTTCCCTACTGCATGTGTGTTACTGCATACTGGGCTCACAACAGGATAAGCCGGTACTCCCCCGTCACTAGCTCTTACAGTTGACTTCTTTTCTGTCACATCAACTGTAAACATAATAATACAGCTTTTTCTGTACTCCCTACTTTGTTTGGCTTGATTTTGGGAATCTGAGGTGCCCATGACAATCAGATGAAAGTCACAGAAACAGCAATTGCCCTCTACAATTAATAAACGGATATTCTAATAGTGTTCAATTACACTATAAATATATTCTATTACCAAACTGTATCAGGATTCTATTTAAATCAGAGCTTGCCACACAATGATATGTTTATCTTGCTGCTAAAAAAAGGACAAAGTAGTGTAGAGCCGTTTGTGTTTTACAGCTAAGCTTTCTGTCTACCTCCATTTGCACTTCGTAATCTGATATCACCATTTTGCCCTGCACAGAACAGGAAAAAAAAAAAAAAAAACACCTACTCCCAAGGAAGATAACAGAAAGCTTAGAACAGTCATACTATATTACTGTAAAGAAGCAGCAAGAAGCAGGACCCTCCTCACAGTAAGTAAAAAAGAAATAAGAAAAATATCAAACTTTACTGTTGCATTACAGCGGTAACAGAGGTGGCAGATTACAGGGAGACCTCTAGGGTCAATTACTGCTACACAGGGAGTCAGGAGGCTATAATTGCCTTTACAAAATCCTGTACAGTACAGATACAATAGATTACTGCAATGTCCATATAAAGGTATTATGTATATTCTGGAACCCTAGGGTCATATTCAAGAAGTAAATGTCACATGCAGGATATGATTGAAGTCAGATAGCTTAACTCCTCCTCTTTTGAAAGCACACAGTCATTTGTATATTCTTCACTTTATTAGGAAAGTAACAGCAAATAATAGGTGTCTTGTGGATAGCGAGAGATTTTCTGATGTGCTCTGTTATGAGAGGAAGGTAAAATAGAATGCAATTACCCAGTGTAGACAAGAGGCTTGTTCACTGTGTCTATAGTTGGACTGAGGGAAGGGCAGCTTGCTGAAACAGGAAATGCTGAAACAGGAAATGGGGCGGGGCCAAACTAACTATGGATTAGACAGAGTGGACCAATCCAGTTTGAGTAAAACAAAGGGAAACAAATGAGGGATCTGGTTACATGATAATGTCAAAGATATTTGTATATTCTACTGGCACTTTCCATACGCTGTATTACTAGTAATCGCATTAGGAGCACTAAAAATGCCAATATGCAGGGTATCTGAAATTTTTCTACCAACATCTATAGTACTTTTAATGTATTTAACACAAAGGTCATGTCTGGCTGTATGTCAATAATGCAGACCAGATTTGAGATTGAGCCTGTGCAAAATAAAACACAGCATCTAGAGCAGGGATCTCAAACCCCCCTTCCCCGATGTTTCTGAACTACACCTTCCATGATGCTAGAGTTTCTGACCCCTGATTTGGAGATTACTACTCTCATCACAGCAATATTTCTGTAACAGATAAACGAATAAATTTCTCACAGCACTCCATTACCTCTTCCTTTCAAACTCCTTCAACCTCCTAGCTTTAACTGAAACCTGGCTAACTCCCTCTGACACGGCCTCCATTGCTGCTCTCTCACATGGCGGTCTACACTTGAGCCATACCCCCAGACCGGGTGAGCGAAATGGTGGCGGGGTCGGAATCCTGCTCTCTCCCACCTGCACCTACCAGCATCTCCCTCCACCCCCCATCCCTCTCCTTCCCCTCCGAGGCACACTGCATCCGCCTGTTCTCTCCTCTGGCTCTCAGGGTGGCAGTCATCTACCGCCCACCGGGACCAACCTCCCAGTTCTTGGACCACTTTGCTACCTGGCTTTCTCACTTCCTGTCTTCTAATCTTCCATGCCTAATTCTCGGGGACTTCAACATTCCCATTGACGATCCTTCCACCCCTGCTGCCTCCAAACTTCTTTCACTCACGTCTTCCCTTGGACTCACAATCCTCTCTCCTCCCTACCCACCGCGATGGTCACGCTATTGACCTTGTCTTTTCCAACCTCTGCTCCATTTCTGAGTTCAATTGTCGCCCTTTCCCCATCTCTGACCACCACCTTCTCTCTTTCAACCTACCTGGACTTCCTAAACACCCTGCTCCCCCACCCCGCACACACACTCGCAGAAATCTACATGCTGTGGACCCCCATCAATTCTCCAACCTACTTCACCACCTCCCTCATACCTCATCCTTCACCTGCCCTGATGCTGCCACTAATCACTACAACGCTACTCTTATCTCTGCTCTAGACACTCTTGCTCCTCTTCGACTCTGTAAGGCCCCACGCCACCAGCTTCAGCCCTGGCACACCCTCCAGACACGCTACCTGCAAAGATGCTCCCGCACTGCAGAGTGTGCCTGGAGGAAATCCCGCTCTGAAGCCGATTTTGTTCACTTCAAGTTTATTCTCCGGTCATACACCTCTGCCCTCCACTTGGCCAAACAATCCTTCTCATCTCATATCTACGCTGTCCTCCAACCCTAAACGGCTCTGGTCCACCTTCAACACCCTCCTCTAAACACCTGCACCTCCCCCCTCAGCTGCCTTCAGCGCTCAAGACCTGGCAGACTACTTCCTCAGTAAAACTTTAACTATCAGAAGCAACATCCCAACACAAGATAGTTATCTGCCACCTCCACTCCCACAGGTCCCATCTGCCACTTCCTCCCAACCACTGAGGAGGAAGTCAATTCCTTATTGTCCTCCTCACATCTCACCACGTGCCCGCTCGACCCCATTCCCTCACATCTAATTCCTCCCCTCTCCTCCTACTCCCTCACCCCTGCTCTCACACACATCTTCAACCCATCTCTCTCCACTGGCTCCTTTCCATCCGCCTTCAAACACGCGCTAGTTACCCCTTTACTAAAGAAACCATCACTAGATCCCAACTCTCCTTCCAACTACCGTCCTGTATCCCTGCTTCCCTTCACATCAAAGCTCTTAGAAAAACTAGTCTTCAACCGCCTCTCCCTGTCCTCCAATTCCCTACTTGACCCCCTGCAATCTGGCTTCCGTCCCCTACACTCAACTGAAACTGCCCTCAAAGTCACCAATGACCTCCTAACTGCTAAAAAACACGGCCACTATTCTATTCTCATCCTGCTTGACCTCTCGGCTGCTTTTGACACTGTTGACCACCCCCTCCTTCTACAGACCCTCAACTCTCTGGGTCTCGGTGACACTGCACTCGCTTGGGTCGACTCCTATTTATCCAACAGGTCCTTCTGTGTGTCCTTTGCTGGTAACTCCTCCTCCTCATTGCCTCTATCTGTTGGTGTACCTCAAGGCTCTGTCCTTGGTCCTCTGCTCTTTTCCATCTACACCTCCTCCCTGGGCAAAATCATCAACAGCTTTGGCTTTAATTACCACCTCTACGCTGATGACACTCAGATCTACCTCTCTACCCCTGATCTTTCCACCCCTGTCCTTTCAAAAGTCAGTGACTGTTTATCTGGCATCTCCTCCTGGATGGCCTCCCACCACCTAAAGATCAACATGTCAAAGACTGAACTCCTACTTATTCCTCCCTCCAATGCCTCCCCACCTCCTGAGTTCTCTATCACGGTGGAGGGTATCACCATCTCCCCATCAAACCAAGTTCGCCGTCTTGGAGTTACACTTGACACTTTCCTTCATCCCCCACATCAAGTCTCTTTCCTCCTCCTGCCGATACCAACTGCGTAATATTTACAGAATTCGGCCATTTCTTACCGCTGTCACCACAAAACAACTCATACACGCCCTGGTAATCTCCCGACTCGACTATTGCAATAATCGCTTATCTGGCCTCCCTCTGTCCCGCCTCTCCCCCCTACAATCCATCCTGAACGCCTCCGCCAGGCTAATTCACCTCACCCGCCGCTCTGTCTCTGCGAGTCCCTTCACTGGCTCCCCATCCACTGCAGAATTAAGTTCAAAATCCTTATCCTTACCTACAAAACCCTCACTAACTCCGCTCCCCACTACCTGTCCTCACTAATCACCAAATACACCCCGGCCGCTCCCTAAGGTCGAACAGTGACCTGCGACTAGCTTCTCCCCGCATCACCTCTTCCCATGATAGACTGCAGGATTTCTCACGCGCAGCCCCACTCTCTGGAACGCTCTCCCTCGTACTGTCAGACTTTCCCCTAACTTCTCTTCCTTCAAACGCTCCCTGAAAAACATTGCTATTTAGGGAAGCCTACCACCCAACTCACTGACGCAACCATCAATCACTCTCACCTTACAGTCCTCTCCTCCTGTTTCCAACCCCAACCCTCCCAGATTGTGAGTTCCTACGGGAATAGGGCCCTCATCTCCTGTACTGTTTGTCAAATGTTGTTCAATGTATTGTAACCCTGTCTATACTGTGCTGCTTGTACAGCGCTACAGAATATGCTGGCGCTTTATAAATAATAATAAATGTAAAAATTTAAATACTGAGCAAAATGTACTGTGTCAATCTTCCGACTATCAATTGATAACACACGTTATGTAAAATTGCAATTTCAATCTCCATTTACAAGTGTTAACTTTGCATCCAGTGTTTCAAATAAATGCTATATTTTTTTTTCAACCTGCTTGTGAAAGGGTTAAAATAAGATTGCACGAGAATGTCTGAACACACAGTCATATGATCTCACTGACATAAATGAAAAAAGAGTTGATTCCGTGAAAACATTAATAAAGTATAATAGAATTTGGTTCTAAATCAAAGGCCGTAAAAGGAGCGTTAATGAATAGATTGATTGGGATGAGATGATGTATGCATGTGACGTAAGTATATAACTGCACACTTGAAGTACATGTTCTTGGAAACTTGCTCTTCAATCTGGCTGGGATATTAAATGGATAACAGGGATCCCATTTGTTTGTGCTCAATCAATGGATCGCTAGGAAACACTATGAGACTGCAAGAAAATGAAGTTATCTATAAATACATTAGAATTTATACACGAAAAGAGCTAGAAAGAAGGAATCGCTAAAAAATAAATAAGCTTACTTCACAACATTGTACACGGGTCGCATCAATGTCCAAATTACATTACGAATGATCTTCTATAAAGTAAGGTATACCATTCTACTTCAATCAAGCTCCAGCGGCTAGCGATGTCACCATGTCTGCGATCTCTAAACAGATCTGTGAAAGAGGTTAGCCTATTCCCGAGGTGTTTGGAGATAATGTTATATAGGAAACATTTTAAATTTGCCCCAGATGCAGCCGAAAGAAAATGAAAAACACAGGATATTATGTGCCTTACTCCATCTCAACATGCCGAGATTTGTTAAGGATAAGGGAACATTTCAGGCAGATCAAGTGAGATTCCTTAAAATCCCAAAATTCCACCCAGAGGTATTCGATGTGTCTGAGGTACCAGGATGGGTGTAAGCAGGTTATCCAGGTCATAAAAATGAACAATGAAAAGGAAGTCTAAAGAATGGCTCTGCAGCATAACCATAGATCCAGGTTTATAAACAGCATTTCAAGCAGATCCCTCTAAAATCCCAAAATTCCACCCTGAGGAATTTATGCTGGGGGGGGGACACAGTGGCACCAGGTTCGGTATAATCAGTTCATTTAATTCACAAGAAACGTTCCATGAAAAAAATGTAGGTTTAAAGTGAGGCCGTGTGGAAACAACAATTAAACCCTAAATAGAATCTAGTCTGGGCCCGGCTGTATTATTTTGCCAAATGATAACAGGATTATACTTTCAGCAGAATACCCTGCACTTTCAGCTTGTCTCCTGACACCTTCAGTAAAATGATTGCATCCCTCTCTCCCCTCAACACTGCAGCACAAGCAGCAGAAATTCCCGCCTCTTGCTGTAACCTAGGAAGATAATGATTACATTACATTGGTGCAGTATCCTTAAAGCTGCTGAACACCTAGGATTAACGCCTTGCAAGCAGAAACTAAAGTGTTTATTCACCGATAGAAAAGGTAGACTTAGTTCTGGGACGTACAGTGGGTCAAAAACATTGAAGACACTATTTTGTGGATTTGAAAGAGTTCTTCACACTTTCACCGTTCTTTCAGCCGTAGTTTGAGGCAAAGTTGGTCAGTGCAGTGTAGCTTTCGGCCCCCCGAGATATATATATATATCCCACAGAATGCCTCCAGCTCTCATGGATATTGCCCCCAGCTCTCATGGATTTTGCCCCCATAGAATGCTGGGGAAGCTGGCCCCGTGCATGAAAAGCACGCGGCCAGTGTTCCCCTCCGGCGGCTGCAATACTCACCTCTTCCAAAAGGTCCAATCGCACTGCTGTGATGCGTTCACGGGGCCGCCGGGCGCATCTGTGACGCTGCTTCTCGGCTGGAGACAGCGTCACAGAAGAACCGGTGGCCACGTGATTGCACCTCAGCCGTGCAACCGGACCTTCAGAAGGGGTGAGTATTGCAGCCCACCGGAGGGGAACGCTGGCGGCATGCTTTTCATGCACGTGACCAGCTTCCCCAGCCCCGCGGATACCGGCAAGCCGGCCCAGCGCTGGCTTCTGGTATGGGGGGGGGGTGTATCGGGCCATTTACACGAGTACTAAGTACTCTTGCAGACGGCAGTATCGGCACCGATACTAGTATCGGTATCGGTGCCTCCCTAATAATCCGATTTACACAAACAAACAATCTGCACAGGAAAGGGCAATGAACTAATAAGGATTATGGGGCCTGCACCTACAAATATGCCTCCATGCCCATGCACCCCAAGTCCAAAGTGACTCACGTCACGCCATTGATTGCAGTAAATTTGCATGCTGTTGTTAAACATAGTTGCAACAAGAGTGATTTTTACAGTTAGTAACTACGGTGGACTTCGGTCTTTCAGTGATACTTGGTAAATAATCCCTTAAGTATATAGTTTGAATTGATAAACTGTTTATTTTGCTACACCAGGGCTTTATTCCAACACAGCAGTTATACAAAGTATTGGAGCTGTTAATTTACATTAAGGAGCAGCGATAATCTAAGCCTCAAGCAAAGTGTGCAGCTCGAATAGGATAGTGAGGCTTGTTGCCCTGTGTGGCTAGCTGACATCATTAAGCCAGCCTACTCTAGAGTGGTTACCTCATGTGACTCTCACTGGGAAAAAAGGTGTATACATTATTGGTGGGGGGGGGGGGGGAGGAGACAAGACTGTAGTCCAACCTTGTTTTGATTCAACCAAGAGTTCCAGGAAGAGAACAGCCCTTTTGTGATTTGGCTTGGACCACATGGCTTGCCATGTGCTGTGCATCTCTGGATTTGGTAAATGATTGTTGCTCTTGTTGATCCCTTTGTAGATCACGTTACCTAGGCTGAGTTGTGTTATTGCAGTGTCCAGGGTTTAGTTTAATAATGTTTTAACCCCTTAAGGACCTAGGACGTACCATGTACGTCATTGCAGCGGGTCTCTCTTAGACCCGCTGACGTACATGGTACGTCCTGCCGTTTTTTGAGCGCTGGAAGCGATCGGATCGCTTCCAGCAGCTCAAACGCCATTGCAGGCTGCCTGGGAGTCCAGGCAGCCGTGCAATGGCGGTTAGAAGTGCCGGGGCACCATGTGATCGCTCCCCGGGAGCGATCACATCCGGTTTTACCGGAGAGGTGCCCGGCACTTCTACAGAGCGCTGGAAGCGATCGGTATCGCTTCAGCTGCTCTGAGTATATTACAAGGATGCCTCGACATCGAGGCATCCTTGCAATATGCTTACCTGCCGCCGGTCCGTCCGTGATCGCTCCCCCCCGAGCGATCACTTCCGGTAGCGGCAGGAAGTACTGAGTGCCACGAGGTATCGTGGCACTCAGTACAAAAACGATCACATCAGTGATCAGGTGCTCTGCTGGGTGCCTCGAGGGATCAAGGCACCCAGCAGAGTAAAAAAAAAGTGAAAAAAAAGTAAAATAAAAATAAATAAAATGAGGGTAAGGGTTAGGGGTAAGGGTTAGGGGTAAGGGTTAGGGGTAAGGGTTAGGGTAAGGGTTAGGGTAAGGGTTAGGGGTAAGGGTTAGGGGTAAGGGTTAGGGTAAGGGTTAGGGTAAGGGTTAGGGGTAAGGGTTAGGGGTAAGGGTTAGGGTAAGGGTTAGGGGTAAGGGTTAGGGGTAAGGGTTAGGGGTAAGGGTTAGGGGTAAGGGTTAGGGGTAAGGGTTAGGGGTAAGGGTTAGGGGTAAGGGTTAGGGGTAAGGGTTAGGGGTAAGGGTTAGGGGTAAGGGTAGGGGTAAGGGTTAGGGGTAAGGTTAGGGGTAAGGGTTAGGTAAGGGTAAGGGTTAGGGTAAGGGTTAGGGGTAAGGGTTAGGGGTAAGGTTAGGGGTAAGGGTTAGGGGTAAGGGTAGGGGTAGGGTAAGGTTAGGGGTAAGGGTTAGGGGTAAGGTAAGGGTTAGGGGTAAGGGTAGGGGTAAGGGTTAGGGTAAGGGTTAGGGGTAAGGGTTAGGGGTAGGGTTAGGGGTAAGGGTTAGGGGTAGGGTTAGGGGTTAAGGGTTAGGGGTAAGGGTTAGGGGTAGGGTTAAGGGTTTAAGGGGTTAGGGTAGGTTAGGGGTAAGGGTTAGGGGTAAGGTTAGGGGTAAGGGTTAGGGGTAAGGGAGGGTTTAGGGGTAAGGGTTAGGGGTAAGGGTTAGGGTAGGGGTAGGGTTAGGGGTAAGGGTTAGGGGTTAAGGGTTAGGGGTAAGGGTTAGGGGTAAGGTTAGGGGTAAGGGTTAGGGGTAAGGGTTAGGGCAAGGGTTAGGGGCAAGGGTTAGGGCAAGGGTTAGGGGCAAGGTTAGGGGCAAGGGTTAGGGGCAAGGGTTAGGGGCAAGGGTTAGGGGCAAGGGTTAGGGGCAAGGGTTAGGGGCAAGGGTTAGGGGCAAGGGTTAGGGGCAAGGGTTAGGGGCAAGGGTTAGGGGCAAGGGTTAGGGGTAAGGGTTAGGGGTAAGGGTTAGGGGTAAGGGTTAGGGGTAAGGGTAGGGTTAGGGGTTAGGGTTAGGGGTAGGGTTAGGGGTAGGGTTAGGGGTAGGGTTAGGGTTCTAAGGGCAGGGTCATCTTGGGGCTGAGTGGGATGTTCCTAGCCTGCCTCAGAGAGGCAGGCTAGCAACATCCAATCAGAAGTTAGAAAAAATCAAAATAAAATTTCTAATTTGTCAGGTCAGGTCAATATTTTGTAAATATTGGCTCTGACCTCTTTGATTCTCCCTCCCTCTCCTCACTTGTGTTTTGGTGAGAGAGAGATCAGATTTGACAGGTTACAGATTTTAGTGAGATTTAGTGAGATTAGAAAAATTGAGGCAGATTTAGAGAGATTTAGAGAGAGATTTAGGTGTTTATTTGTATTTTCTTGTGAAACCCAACGGTTCTTCTAAGAACCAACAATCCGCTTATATATATATATAATAATTATAAAATTTTATAATCTATTATATATAATGTCTGAGAGGGTGTACAGCGCCGAGGAGGCCTATGCCATCCTGGAGTCAGAATCTGAGGCATCTGCGTCAGACTCAGACCCTCATTTCGACCCCGCTAATTGCTCAGAGACGTCGCTAGATACATTATCTACGCTGGCTGATGTATCTAGTGATGTTTCTGATGCAGATCCTGGGTCACCACCTGCCAGCAGGAGACGCACAGCTCCAGCTGAGGAGTGGGTAGTGCCTCATCGCCAGAGGCCAGATATCCCTCCTTTCACGGCAAATCCTGGCATCAATATTGATGTTGCAGGATTTACCGCCACAGTTTTTGCAGGTGTTTATGGGGGATGATTTGTTGGGCCACATCGTGGCCCAATCAAATCTGTATGCCCATCAGCATTGTGCTGCGAAGCCAGACTCCTACTTGGCAAGGCAGCAATGGACCCCGCTAGATGTGCCAGAATTTCTGAAATTCTGGGCACTTACTATGCTGAGGGCATCATAAAGAAGCCTCAATTCGCTCCTACTGGAGCAGTAGCCCCATCTGCTCTACCCCCAATCAATGTCACGTAGAAGGTATGAAAACCTTTTGCGTTTCATGCACTTCAGTGACAACAGCCTGTGCCCCCTAGAGAGCATCCCCAGTTTGACAGGCACCAGACTTTTACATTTTATTCGTACATTTTTATGTTCTACAATTGGTGCTGTATTTTGCCAAAATCTTTGCACACCTATGCATGGGGGGCATGGGTGTACTCAGGAGATCTTGTAGAAAACAACCTGGAGAGTTTTCATGCAGTAACAAACAACAGTGTCTCCTAAATCACAGTCCAAAACTACTGTGGCGTAAAAATCTGAAAATTGAAAAATTACACCACACACCTTCTCAAATGTTTTGGGCTAAAACCGTTGCATCCATGGCATCAAAGCACTCCATATGCAATACCTTGGGGTGTCAACATAACAAACAAACAATTTTCTGGCAATAATTCAAACTGGGGTATGCGGTAGACCCAAAACCAAAGATAGGCCTAGCTGAAGAAATAATCTCAATTTCAACTCTAATGACAAAGTCATAAAAATTGTATTTGAACCTTCCCAAAATCCTGGCAAACCTATGCATGGGGGGCATGGGTGTACTCAGGAGACCTTGCAGAAAACAACCTGGAGAGTTTTCATGCAGTAACAAACAACAGTGTCCTAAATCACAGTCCAAAACTGATGTGGGTGTGAAAATGAAAAATGACCACCAAACTGTATCCAATTTGTTTGGAGCAAACGGATGCATCCATAGCATAAAAACACTCCATTTACAATACTTTGGGGTGTTAGCTTACCAAATATATGCACGTTCATAAAACTGGGGTATGTAAAAAGGCCCCTAAAAAGAAGATAAGCAAAGAAGATACTGTTTGTCAAATTAGAAAATTGACAAGCACATGTCAAAGATTGGCGTTAGCACCCCAAAAACAACAGAACAAATCTATATATGGGTGGTATCAATTTACTCAGAAGATGTTGCTGAACATATTTTGGGGTGTTTTTTGGCAGTAACCCATAACTGGATTTGACAATTCATGCCTAAAGTACAAGGTGTGTGAAAAAAATAACACAAAAAGTGACTACCTGAAAGTTTGACATAGAGCTAGTGCATGGAAAGTGTTAAAATACAACTCTTTGAAGCACCCTAGGGTGTGCCCTTTCTAAAAATATATGGTTTGATGGGGGTAAATTACTTTGGCCGGCTTCAAAAATGTCCCAAATAGGACATGGGTGCATGATGACGAAATGTGAAAATTCCAAGTTGGAAACCTGAAATGCGCACCCCCCAAATAAGGCCTATTAGCCCCCAAATGACCCGACATACCTATACATGGGTGGTATCAATTTACTCAGAAGATGTTGCTGAACATATTTTGGGGTGCTTTTTGGCAGTAAACCTTAAAGTTCACAGTACATGTATTCTTAAATTGCGTTCAAAAAAAAAAAAAAAAAATTTTTTTTTTTCCTCAAACTTTGGCATAGATTTGTGGTAAAATGGTTTGCATGGAAAGAGTCAAAATACCCCAAGTTTAATACCTTGATTTGTGTACTTTAAATATGTATATGTGGAGGGTTATTCAGGAATTAGTGACAGATATCAGTGTTACAATGTCACTAGCACTAGTTTTGAAAATAAACTCTTTGGAAATGGCAAAGTGCTACTTGCACTTATTGTTGCATAAAATAAGGAAAAAAGCGAGGAATATGTAAACATTGGGTATTGCTAAACTCAGGACTAAATTTAGAAACTACCAAGGAATTAATTTTGTTTGACGGTTGTTGATACATAAGAAATTTTGGGGGTCAAAGTTCGAAAAAGTGGTGTTTTTTCAATTTTTGTGTCATATTTCACAATATTTTTTATAGTAAATTATATGAAATGATGAAAAAAATGGTATTTTTATAAAGTCCATTTAGTGACGAGAAAAACAGTGTAAAATATGTGTGGGTTACATAAACGAGTAAGAGGAAAATTTGACGTAAACACTAAGAGCGCAGAAACGTAAAAACAGCAGCGGTCACGAACGGACGGATTTGTGTAAAACCGCCCGGTCACTAAGGGGTTAATGTCTTCTCTGTTTATCATTTTTATTTTTAAAGTAAATCCTTTATACCCATCACTGTGTTTGTGTCGTCACTCACCAATCTCACGCTACTGGCTGGCATTACCTTTAATTTTAAATAGATTTTTCTTTACATGTTGTATGCAATAAACAAAATTAGTTTGCATTGTTCCAGAATATGACAGCATTGGTTATATACTCAATACTGGGGGACATGCAGGTACCTGAAGCAATGCTCCACACCAAAATAGGCACACTCTCATGCAAGGTGGTGCAACAACCATGTTTAGAAGTCGATAAGAATTTGATCAATATCATATCGCAAGATCAAACAGAAAAAAGATGCCATGTCTATTGACTTCATAAATTTGATTGTATAGAAGGATCATGCTTTCGCCAAATGACTTTCATAAGACGATTCCTAATATGTTATGGTTTGAAATACAATTATTAGACACAACATAACACCGTTTGTCGTGCTTTGAAAATGTGGGTAGTAGGTTGTTTCACAGATATCTCCATCTCACATCTTAAAAATAACGATTTTACTTAAATACAATCCATACCATAATCATCCAAACTGCTAGAGAGTAAACACACACACAATCGCAAACTGTTGACCTTCAGATAATGGATTAGATAAATACAAGGACTGCAAAAACAATTCTCCAAAATTTGCTTATACACTTCACCCACTGAGGTTTTTATGAAGCTAAAAGGGACGTCAACATCGATAATAATCTGCCTCCGACCCTTCAGACACTGTTGACCTGTCACAGCATTATTTTCATCCGACCAAGTTCAAACACATTTGAAAGATGATGTATTGATAGGAAACTTGCTAGATCACGGTCGACTTTGTAAATTCTTGAGATTAACAATTGATTTTTCAAAATCCTTATCTATAACATGAATTTTAGTTTTGGCACACAAAGAACATTGTTTTTGCTTAACCCTTACTAGTTCTTTACTTAACCCCCTTACTAGTACACCCCACCACAGTGCTGCGGCGGGCCGCTTTGGTCCGCTGATGCGCGACGCTCATCATTGGCTGCAGGAGGACAGCCTGCAGCAGCCAACGGCGCGCACCGACTGCTGGGAGGAGCCAATGTGGCCAATAGAAGTGAACGGGGCGTACTAGTACACCCCGCGGCTTCAAGGCCCACCTGCCGCAGGGGCGAATAGTACACCCTGCAGCAGTAAAGAGTTATGACAGAAAGACTGTGGGTTCACAACAGTGACGTGCGGTGAGGTCAGTGGCTGGTGAGGCACTGGCTTGTATCAGAGCTAGATATACACAGGATATTGCCCCAGCTCTCATGGATATTGCCCCAGCTCCTCTCATGGATATACTGCCCCAGCTCCTCGATATTGCCCCAGCTCATGGATATGCCCCAGCAGCACATGGATTTGCCCCAGCACATGGATTTGCCCCAGCACATGAATATGCCCCAGCAGCACATGGATGTGCCCCAGCAGCACATGGATGTGCCCCAGCAGCACATGGATGTGCCCCAGCAGCACATGGATGTGCCCCAGCAGCACATGGATGTGCCCCAGCAGCACATGGATGTGCCCCAGCAGCACATGGATGTGCCCCAGCAGCACATGGATGTGCCCCAGCAGAGTCACAGGGTTCCTGCAGGGGAGGGCTCCTTACTTACCTGAGACAGCTCCTCACTGGCTGTGCTGTCCAAGAGAGAAGAGGTCGGCTGCTTCCTGTCCCACGTGTCTCTGTGGTGCTGGCACGAGGTCAGGTGATGTAGGAGGAGCTGCTGGAGCTTGAGAGTGTGACTGTGACAAACCCCCCCTCCCTCTGTGCTGAGCGCATGTGTGCTGTGTTTATCACACACACACACGCGCTCAGCACTTTCTGGAGGGGGTTTGACAGTCACACTGCTGTGATCTCCCTGCCCGCCCCCCACGATTGACGAGGACAGTCACATGACTGTCCTGCGTCAATCAAACCATGGGAGCACTGCCTCCCATGGTGGGTTTTTTAAAAAAAATTAAAGATAAAATTGCTTGAGACAATGGAGCTTTCCTATTGGCTCAAGCTTCATTTGCTGTCATTGCCTGGAGGCAATGATGAGCTTGCCTGCTACCAGCCTGAGCTCTGCAATTAGCGTAGCGTTGGGCTGCGTAAATTGCGTAGCCTAGGCTGGCTCAGTGCTGCCCCTGCTGTCTGTGTAGTGTATTACACACACACACAGCAGCCGGCAAACTGAGAAAGTGAAAGCTGCAGGAGAACAAAAAAGCGGACAGAGAAGAAACAAAGCACAACGAGGGAGCGAGGAGAGGGGAGTACGAGTATAAATAACAATTTATTTACAGTTTAAATGTACATACACACATCACATGTCATTACAATACACACAATGAGCTCATTAATTTACTGGCATGACAGGGGAGGCGGAGCCTCCCCTGCCACCCCTGAGTGCACGTCCCTGGTTCACAATGGGGCATAAACGACATGAACCCATGGACAAACCCTGCACTCTGCCAACAATCTGAGCTGCTGTAATAATACTTTATTATTTTAATGGTGACCACAAGCAGAAACAAAATTAATGTTGTTTATGGCACTACCTACTCCTGAACATCATAGTATATACAATATATTACAGACTCCCTCTAATCATCGAGTTTACAAGAAATCCCTCTTTAAAAAACATTTTTTTCAGACTAGTGTATCACATTTCTGGTCAATACTTCTTCTCACCTACCCTTCCCATATCATTATAGGTGTCACAGCTTGCTCACTACCACACCTGTCATCGCATGAAATGCAATACAAAAAGAAAGTGGCTTGATCCTCATTTTCCTACCGAGCACCACAAATCTGAAATAACCTCCCAGACACCATCAAATTTTCCCCCAGTCTAAAGTCCCTTAAGAGCTCCCTATTAACATACCTCAATAAGGAATGCACCTGTAACCATGTAACAAAGTCATTATTTTCTACATATTTATTTTCTGTCAATATGTATATTTATGTTATTTTTAATATCTTGCATTTATTACTTTGTATTTCTGTATCGACTAACAATTCAATGTTCTTGAACTCAGGACATACTTGAAAACGAGAGAAATCTCAAAATGTATCCTTCCTGGTAAAATACTATATAAATAAATGCTAGATCTTGTGATCCTGATCACTAATAAGATGGCTGTGACGACCACCCCTATCTGTCCAGTCGACATGTGCGGAGGAAAGGTGTACCAGGGGTTAACCTCTCCAAGCCTGCCCCTTCTCAGGGCCCCAAGTTAGGCCAACCTAGCCTCCTCAAAACCATACACACCCTTCCGAATATACGCTACCACCACAAAAGTAATAGGGAACTTTCAAAACCCCCTGTAACTGTATAGCACCCCAAATCCAGGAGCCTACCATACAGTTAATATATCTCCCCAATGGTAAATTCTACAGTAACGCTGACCAAAGCTTACAGGAGAAAACATGAATCATCTAGAGCAAAGCCAGTACTGATTTACAAAGTTTTAATGGCAAAAGACAAAAATAAAAGTTAACACAGTGCCATTAACACATAAAACCTACAAAATATAACAAAACATGCAAATACAGTTCTTGATATAAAAATGGGACTTCAACAAAACACAGAAGCCTAACTTACATAGATAGCTCTCCCATGGGTATTTCCGCTTGTAAGTCCCGGAATGTTCTTAGAGATTATGGTATGTTGCTTTGACGGAGAAGGCTGCTGCATGGACGCAGCATGGCCGCTGTTACGCACGCAATTCGTGCGTGCAACAGCGTGTGGCTGGCCCCATCGCAGCGTCTCAATCCTGCGACGGACGCCAGAAGGCACGTCAGTACGGGCGCACAGTGCGCTCGTCTGACGCCAGCCTAAACAGGATGAGCAAAAACAGTCAGAAGAGCTCAGCACTCAAGGGGTTATTCATCCCATCTAAAAGGTGGCAGGACATCCCATCACGTCATGAGGCACATGTCATTCAAGGTTCCACACAGACAATAAAATCACCAGACCCCCTGATCCCAATCCATTATTGAACTTTGGGACATGACGAGCCATTTGCTGTTAACTGCAGAAAACAAGACTGAAGAAATGTTGTAATACGATCATATCAATGAGGAAGAATGGATGGTGACAATACTACAAAGTTTGCAAAAAGCCCATCAGGCTGGGATTATTCCCAGTTAATGTTCTGCCTGCCCAAAATAGCATATTCACCATTTTGCTGACTTCACCATGTCTATCAGAGCACTTCTAGGCTTGGGCTGAACATGAAGCATCAATCCATCACTCTGACAAGGTCTCCTCGCGTACCTTCTGTGTGAAAAGTACGCAAGTTATACAAGATACGTACTTTGCGTATGAAAGTTATAAACGCTACACAAACTGCGTTAGAAAAAAAAGGGAGAGGGATGGGAATATGCTGGCGCTTTATAAATAAAGAATAATAAGATGATTTTTATAGGTTTTCTTTTTAAAGTAAGCAAAAAAATTATTTTTTTCCTCTATCCAATGAATTGATTTATCAAAAATATAAAAAAAACAAAACCAACTAATTGATTAGGGAAACAATCATTGGTTGTAGCCCTAAAACTGTTTCACAACGTTGGTTTCGTTCTCTTGCCCCTGACCTCCAGCTTGTCATGACCATTTGCTTGCTCTGGACATGACTTTCAGTGTCTATCTAGCTTCAGGGAATTTTAAGCTGCGGCTTTCATGCAACAGCTATATTGACATCAATTAAGAATATCTGTAATGTCCGCTCACTGGCAGGCAATGTCAATATGCCTCTCTTCTTCCTACCACTTTCCTAGGTATAGGCATTTTCTCTGCATGAAGGATCTGTGTGGCTTGCAGTGAGGGGGAGAGAATGCTCGGTGGCAGACTTTCAAAGTGCTTAGCCACCACTCGGATACCTTTAGGGATAAATGTCTGAGTAAAATCAATATTTTAAAATCTTAGAATTCAGAAGCTCGTCAAACCAACACTGGACTCATGTCACTTGCTGATTTATAAAAGGAACAAAAAGATTATATTTATAAAAGTATTTTACCAAAAAGGATACATTGAGAGTTCTCTTGTTCAAGTATGTCCTGGGTTGAATATCACTGAATGGTTACAGTTGTTACAGAAATACAATGCAAGGTATTAAAAAACAATACATATTTATTTTCTGTTAATGAGAATATTTCTTACAAATATACAGATTATGTTACATGTTTACAGGTGCATAGAATGGTAACTGCAATTACATAAGTTTATTAATCAAGGAAATTCAATGCAAAACCCCCAGAAGATCAGGGGGCAACACATGCAACAACAAGTGATGTACCCCATTCCAGCAGTTCATCTTTGACTGGACTCCATGATCCTGGGCTAAATGGCTTCTCAGGAGTGGAAGGCAATACTGTGGCAATGAGGGATAGTGGATGTAAACGAATATGACCAGTAGACTGACTTTCCACTGACACCATATTTGTGTGATGGTGCGACCATCCGATATCGTCTGAAGTTGTCCGACCGATCCTACAACATGCAGGTGAATCAACCCTCTTCCACTTCATGTGACCACTGTCAGATGATTTTCTGCGACTACAACAGGAGTAGCGATCTTACCCATTTCAATGGGAGTTTTCGGACTACGCCGGGACGACCTGGTACAAGTCTACATGAAAAAGATGCATTGTATAGTTACACCGCTGTGTGAGAAGCCCATAAGATTCAATGTAATAAACATTTTCATTCATCCGATTATTTTTTTAATATGCAGCAAAAAGCCTATTTTAGGCAAAATATTGGGTTCGGATTTAAAAGAAAAAAAAAAAAGAGGCTTTTCTTCTCTCTACTGCATCTCTTCCCCCCCCCCCCCCTCTGAGCTGGCTGCATTCAGTGTAGCTGTCTCTGGTGCTGAATGTGCCGTGCATCCCCTCCTTCACATCGTGTCTCTGCTTTCTACCCAATTGATTTCTGCCCCATTCTTTCACCCTAAACAGGTGTTGCCTACGCATTATCTCTCTCAACCCTAATGCACAATGTGAGTCTGTAAAGGATGCACATCAGGTTTCTATGTAGGGCTCATGGATTAGACAAAAGCTGTACCTCTGTCCATTCCTTCAATACCTAGAACAACTCCAGGGACCTGTAGTCTCACCCCATTGTGATTCTGCACCATCTCGTTCAACCCGGTTTCTGGCCCTACACAATCACTGTAAACTGCACCGGGACTGCAACAGGAACAAACAGTGGGTATGTCCAAGGCTCAAACCCAAATGGTATCCCCAGCATCACATATCGGTTATCCAGAGGTAGAGCATCGGTTTTACAATCCCTAAAACCAAAAGCCAGGCATATGATGGCGTGGGAGAAAAAATAAACTCATTAAATGTAAATATGGCTTTATATTAGAATTGTCTAGCCATTTTGAAACACATTAACAATCAAGTACATTACACCGCCACGTCTAATCAAAGAGTGAATACAAACAATAATCTAACATTAATTGTAAAAATCTATGCAAACCAGATGGAGGGTTTGCTGTCAGTATGGCTCTGGTCACAGCTGTCAATCCAACAACATGCCACCAGATGTGATTCACAGCGAAACGTTGAAGGGGAATTACACTCCAATTATATTTTCTCCAGTAAATGTGTTCTATGAAGGGATTCCTTCTCATACAAGCCCACTGGGTATGACAGGTGCACTTGATCGTAAGAGGCCCATAGATCCTTGGTAGGTGTAAAGTACAGTGTGGAAGGAAACCCCAACTCACACTACCCAAACCCAATACTAGCTACGTGCATATACCATTCCTTATAACGACTGGGTTGAATGCAGAGAAAACCCAGAATCAGGAGGTAAACCAAAGTAAGGACTGAGGAAGTACACAGAGACAGGTATACTAGCTGGGTCCAACATTACAGAAATCAGAAAGGTCAGACTAAGCCAGGCCAGGAGCACAGATAATCAGAAAGGTGCAAGATACAAAGGATGAAATACAGAAGATCAGGACTATAAGAAGGCGCCAGACAGAACACTATAAGATGGCAGTGTGCAAGACTCAACAGCAAGGTTAAATAGTAAATTAGGCACTATTCTATGTTGGCGTCATCCTCTGCATATCGTGATGCCGATATGAAATGACAAACTGATGCGTTGGAGAAGTGTTTGCAGTAACACAGCCGTTGGGGAAAAGCAAAATGACGTACAAGCGAGTTGAGGTTGCAGGAGGGAACTGAGAACAATGCGAGGTGGACATGGTCAGAAAGTGATGCCAGGACGGACAAGTTTTACAATAGGAGACTGTAAGGC
Source organism: Leptobrachium leishanense (assembly GCA_009667805.1). NCBI lineage: Eukaryota > Metazoa > Chordata > Amphibia > Anura > Megophryidae > Leptobrachium > Leptobrachium leishanense. The sequence goes on along the minus strand of RXON01002190.1, from coordinate 124,655 downwards.
TCCAGCGTGGCAGGCAAGATTCCGAACCCAGGATGCAGTGACACACGGAGACCAGGTTAGGGAAAACAGGGGTTTATTGTAGGTTCAAATAATAAGTCCAGGTTATGCAGGATGAAGGGCAGAACTTAATGAGAGGGACCAAAGGAAAAATGCAATCTTGGTTGGGACACGAAGGGATGCAGGAAACAATACAAGGAGACACGGAGTGCAGACACACGTAGGAGACTTACTGGGGATACGAGACAGGACAGGAGAAGGGCTGGATGGTTTCTGGAATGCTGGTATTTCAGGAGGCAGATGAAACAGTGGGAAACCAGGATGCAGGGGTCTCGGATGAAAACTCTGGATGTCACAGGGGTTTGACAGGATAGTCTCTGGATGCAGAGGGTAAGCACAGGATAGTTCTGGGTCTCAGTGTGCTTTGCTTGCTGGCTCAGGAACCATAATGTTGAAGCACTGCCTTCTGGGTGCTCTACCCTTAAATAGGGAAACAGTCTCTGCTGGATTAGAGGCACCTGTTAGGCCTGCAGTGCTGAGAGCAAGGTGGGACATAGGATACGCAGTTTTGTAGAAGCGCTGCCCTGCATTCAGGATAACGCAGCACTAAGTTTGTCTTTCTTACGTCTGCGGCGGGCTTTACGTGGGGTGCTGGGGGGCTCCAGACAGGGGTCCTGACAGAGACCAAGCTCCATGCTTTTACAAAGGGCACAGTACCTCCAGAGCATGGACATGGTGGTGAGTGACTGACGCCTGCGCAATGGATTAGGAGGTGGAAATACGAAGTCTATTAGAAGGTAGAGATGGCTTCTGTCATAATCTGATCGATCCCTCTCACCTCTATTGTGTTTCAACTCCACCTCTCCAGATTCCTGACTATAAGGATTTATCCCTCGAACACCTATTTGGTTTTGGCCCATCCCTCTCAATCCTGTGCCACTTTGGCTTGGAGGCACTTTGTACAGATGTGGTTAAATTTTTTGAGGCATGGGCCTGAAGCTGCAACTCCATCAACTCCTATTTTAGGCTAGGGTCAGACGAATGCATTTTTCACGTTGTCCGTGAAAAAGTGCGTTCGAACGAATGGACGTATTTTTTCACGGAATACGCGATAGCGGTCATACGATGCGCATTTTCGTCCGTGATTTTGTACGGATCATCAATAAAACCCTTTTGCATCTGGACGTTATGTTGGCCGGACGTGTGCAGCGTCTGACGTCTCCCAATCACGCAAACACGCCGCTATGCGGCCGCAGCGCACTCTGTACGTCAGTAGTAGCGGTTTGACGTTCTCGAAAAAATGCGTTCGTTGGCCACTTGCGTTGCACGGACGAACTTTCGTGAGGCCGTTCGTCGTATGTTCCCCGGCATTGGACGTCATTTGCTGCTAGCACGGCCGTGATTTCGTGCGGCTAAACGCACGTGAAAAATGCGTTCGTCTGACCCTAGCCTTAGTCCAACACACACACACACACACACACACCAAATAATGTAGCAGCAATCCAGGACTGCTGAATATCAAAATTTATTTTCCCATAGGGGGTCAACATTTCAGCTCCGATTGGGAGATTTCCTCAGGACATACATACCAAATCTAATATATATATATATATCTTGTGTTAGTCCAGATGCCAGATCACCAGAGTGTAGCAGCAGATAGTCCAATAAAAAAGGAATCACTAACGTTACATTTAAAAGACAAGCATTCGAGAGTATATCGCTCTTCCTCAGATCCTGAAGCAATACGGAGCAAAATCATGGAACTCTATCCGTGTTGGGGCCTATGATCTGTCCTCTCTGTTTACCTTTCCTGACCATACGATTCCACTATCAGTATTTAAGACACCCCCCCCCCTTCTGCTTGGCTCTTTATTGTTCAATTTCATGATTTTTCTCAGTATAGCTTCAAGACCTGAGGAAGAGAGGTACATTCTCGAAAGCTTGTCTTTTAGGCTGCAGTCACACGAGCACACTGAGTGCGTTCATGTGACTGCACTTCCCTGCGCTCGTTCCAGCTTTGTGACGGATCGACGAGGAGAGCCACAAGAGGTAGCGCGTGCAGGAATTGCGCGCACTACCACCGGACGTCAAAAAACTGAATCAGATGCTGACAGGGCTACACATCGTGATTCTCCATAGGAGGATCGCACTTTGTAGCACTCAGTGCACTAACTGCGCTCAGCGAGGTGGCCACATGAGCGTCAGAGGGGAAGGAACGTCCACTCTCACGGACATTCCTTCGCTCTGAAAAATGCCTGTGTGCCCGCAGCCTTAAATGTAACGTTCGTTAGTGCAATAAAAAGGTATCACTATCTACAGCTATACTCTGGGGATTGTGTAATTATATAGAAATAAATACAGAGACGGACATTCAGAGAGTTCATGTGTACGGGATAAGGCTAATGTCAGACGAACGCAATCTGAGCGCACTCTACGTGCGTGCACAACGGACGGACGCACTGACAGAAGATACTGTAGACACAACACGATCCGTTTTTGTTGACGGACGTAGAAAAAAAGGGAATTATGGGAAACAAAATTAATATGAAAAATGATAACAATCGGAAAATTATATGAAAAGCTTTTTGTGCGTCAAGGTGCTGGACGTCGCAAATGTGGTCCGTCTGACTTCGTGTCATCACAAACACAGAAAGCTACGCGGACGTGGCGCACTCTGAGCGTCCGTGGTAGCGGTTTTACGTTCTTGCCTAACTTGCGTCCGTTTGCCACGTGCGTTGTGCGTGCGCAGTTCGGTGCGCATGTACTTCGTGTGTGGGTCTCTATTGATCATGATTCTATACTACGACAGACGTTAAACTGTGCGGCAACACGGACGTAATCACTGCGTGCGTCTGACGCCGGCCTAAGGGTTAATTTTTTTTTCTGGTCAAAATTTGCATTTTAAAGGTAACGACGGAAAAAAACAAATGATTTGAAGCTGGCTCATTTGTTGTTTGCAATCTGCCATAAAAAAAGATCTATATACAGATTATCACTTATATTGTCATTATCTAGAAGGAACTTGGCTTTAAGAATGGTCTGCACATAAATCATATTCCTTTTTACTAGTCTTGGGTATAGCTTGGGAAATAACTTGGCAGTAACAAACCATATTTTATTTGTAAGCTTGTTAAAAGCTTCCCGAGCTGATTGGTAAGGAAAAAAAAAAGCATGCTGTCGCTTGCGGCCCTTGTCTCAGTCTATGAAAATGTGAAGCCCGTTGGGTGTGCATTCTGTAATACAAATTAGAAGGCCACAGGGAAAATGGCAAGCTGCCTTATTATGCACCGAATCTATAGGAGTCTATGAAAAAAGTAAATTAAAGACAGAGTAGGGATTTCAGGCTGAATTTTGGCTCAGTTTCTGAGTTTGTCTTCTCTCTCCCTACAAATCATGCACAAAGTTGGAAAATCATGTGTTGAGTTGGGATGCCCACCACTCTCCAGCTGTCACCGATGTACGTTTCCGAGAAGACATAGAGAAGCTTATCACCTATTCTAGAGTGACACATTACATTAATTTGCACCGGTCATACCAAACACGTGTTAACCTCATTTGACAGAGAATCACTCCCAATATAAACATATTTGAAAATTGTGAATTATTCCCAAGATTTGCTGTCACTCACATTTGCTGGCATGACGCTGGGGTGAGTAACTGATGTGAGCCAAATAGCCGCCATACAGGACAGCCCTCCACTCACTCCAAGCATCTGATTACACAGGCCAACCAAAAGAAAAAAAAATTCTGAAGAACTTTCCATAATTCAATCCCTTTCATTTTTTGTGGTGCTGAATCCAAATATCCAATCAGCTTTCTCCTACCACGTACCATTTTTCTGCAATTTCCATAAATGTTAGGCTATTATAACGCTAAAATGTAGAACACTTAAGTGAAAGGTGTATAATAAAGTAAAAATGTACTTCTAAAATATTATATTTTTTAACAATGTGATGGTGAAAGTTAGGGTAGGTACAGTACTTATTCTTAACCCCTTCACTACCAATAGCGAGATATCTCGATCGGGGCACCGGATGGTGACTTTGAAGCTCAAGATATCTCGATCTTCTGATCTGCAGCCCAAAAGCAAATGAAATGGTTTGCTGCAAATGAATTTCGTTTCCACTGGATTCTGACAGTGTTTTTTTGGAAAAAAAATCACTTGGTAGTGAAGGGGTTAAGTATCCAAAGGTTTGTATTTTCTCAACCTTTTGTCGGTAAAAGTTCAGGAGTAGCTTTTCCTCTTATGCAAGGTTTCCGGATTTTCCCGATGGTGAGACCAGCAGTAATCTCCCATCATGTTTACATCCCAACGGCCTTGATATCGTTGTTCCATCTCTTTAATAACTTGGGGGAACCGCTCACATGAAAAAATCATATTACACCAGAGTTCTTCAAATTTTTAACATAATTTCAACTATATTTTCGTAATTAGGGTCTTTCGCGTTCCCCAGAAATTCTTCCGAGTTCATCATTGTCTTGATCTGATTTGAAGTGTTTGATTTAAGTAAATTTAAGTAAATTAAGTACCAAGATGCTTTTTTTAAACATTTCCAATACATAAGTGGTGTAGATTAAAAATGTATTTTGTGAAAAAATGGTACGTCCTATGACAATTTAATGCTCATTTTCGGATTCAGCGTGCAAAAAAACCCAAACATACAAGAGAGCCAAAATTATGAAAAGAGTTTTTTTATCAGTACTTTAATGTCACCACTAAGGGCCAAAAGCACAATATTGTCTGTCCACACTCAAACTGTGCCACCCAAACAGAAGGACTATGGCGGCATCACGTACTAGTTGGAGAGGTAGCAGCAAGTGATATGTCATAACATATTGCATTAAGATGAACGGAACATCTATCCCCTGATGAGGTATCACCAAAAAAGTGAATCAGCCCTTTAAAGGTTCGCATTAGGAGCAGAAATATCCAGATTTCTGGTGATGAGTAAAAAATTTAATTTTACTTTTTGGAAATACAGGGGGCACTATTCCCTAGTGAATGGCAACATTGGCGTTCGGATTTGTAAGCATTACCGTGAGGATAAGTGACTTTAACACATGCCCCATAATACCTTCCTGACACTAAACCCCTAAGAAATCACTTAGCGCATTGGTTTTAGGTCTAGCTTGCGCAAACTTACTGTAACATTGGTGAGCACAATCTTTAATTAGCATTTTGATAAGGTATTACAAAGTGCTAGCGCTAATTACCGCAGTGATGCAGAAGGCAAATTTTTAGCTACACCTAAAAGCTGGTGCTAAATAATTCTGCATTTGCAAAATCATTTAGCACTCCCTAAAACACCCTACAATAAATCCCATACTCACCTCTCATCCGGTGGCGAGAACGGTGGCCCGATCCGCCGCTCCTTCTGGCTGTGAGCAAAGTGAGACTGTGTCAGGATCCGAACCCCCAGACCCTCTGGCGCCCCCTTTGTTTTCCTTTTTTGCCATGTTCTGCATGACCATGCAGGTTTCCAGGACTTTATGTTTCCCTATGCTCATTTCTGGACTCTGATCTGATTTGCATTCTGAACCTCATACATCACCTGCACTTGATCCAGCCTGATGAATCCTGCATAAGAGGAAGCTACACCCCTTATCCCATGCTTCCTCATTGAAGTTCCTAGCTTAGCTAGTGCAGACCTGCCTTCCATAGATCCTTGCCTGGAACCCCTCCTGCTCCATATACATTCCTGCACACCCTCTGCTATTCCTGGACATTCATTACCGGTATCCTCCTTGTCCCCCTTGTAACCCTCTGTAATATTGCTATTACCTGTGTACCAGACCCTTGCATATCCTGACTACTCTTTTGCCTGCTCCCATTGTACCTCCGCCTGATTTCTATGTTCTCTGTATCCATTGTTTATATTCCTAGTCTGTTGTCTGTTTATTTGTATTCACAAATAAACCCTGTTACCTTGTATCCTGCCTTCTGCTATAACTACTGCATCTTGGGCTCACACCCACACTTCTGCACATATGCTAGGCCAGGGTCGTGACAGAATGAGGAAGCCCAAAATCAGTGAGCCCGCAGTAATAATAGCCTTGATAAAGAACTTGAGAGGGTCCCTTACTATGTTCATGCAGCACCTGGACTTGGTGCTCTCCGTCATGCTGCAGAATTCCAAGAGCACCTTGATTGCGGAGCAAACCCCTATCCCTATGAAAGGTTTCAGAGGACCCCTAACCCTGGAGGAGAAGGTATAGAAAAAAACTCGGATTGTGCTTTTATTGCGGTTCTTCCCTTCACAAACGAGTGAACTGCCAAGAACGCCCGTAGAAGACCTCCATGTTACAGCCTTACCAGACCTCTGTGACCAAGCCATGCCGCAGAATCCGTGTCCACTGCCCTGCCGCGTAAGGACTCCTCCGTGTCCACTGCCCTGCCGCGTAAGGACTCCTCCGTGTCCACTGCCCTGCCGCGTAAGGACTCCTCCGTGTCCACTGCCCTGCCGCGTAAGGACTCCTCCGTGTCCACTGCCCTGCCGCGTAAGGACTCCTCCGTGTCCACTGCCCTGCCGCGTAAGGACTCCTCCGTGTCCACTGCCCTGCCGCGTAAGGACTCCTCCGTGTCCACTGCCCTGCCGCGTAAGGACTCCTCCGTGTCCACTGCCCTGCCGCGTAAGGACTCCTCCGTGTCCACTGCCCTGCCGCGTAAGGACTCCTCCGTGTCCACTGCCCTGCCGCGTAAGGACTCCTCCGTGTCCACTGCCCTGCCGCGTAAGGACTCCTCCGTGTCCACTGCCCTGCCGCGTAAGGACTCCTCCGTGTCCACTGCCCTGCCGCGTAAGGACTCCTCCGTGTCCACTGCCCTGCAGCGTAAGGACTCCTCCGTGTCCACTGCCCTGCCGCGTAAGGACTCCGTGTCCACTGCCCTGCACGTCGCAGAACTGTCAGAGGTTGCTGCCCTGCATCCCGCAGGATCTCCAGAGTCGGGTGCCCTGCACCTCGCAGGATCCTCAGAGCTGTCAATGCCACGGGGCCGTCGCCGCTGCCGTAGAGCCAAGCCGCTCACTGCCCAGCAGAAGGATGATACCGAGGTCGCCGCAGAGCCGTGCCGTACCCAGGTCGCTCAAGAGCCGTGCCGTGCCGAGGTCGTCGCCACGCCATGCCGTGCCGAGGTCGTCGCCACGCCATGCCGTGCCGAGGTCGTCGCCACGCCATGCCGTGCCGAGGTCGTCGCCACGCCATGCCGTGCCGAGGTCGTCGCCACGCCATGCCGTGCCGAGGTCGTCGCCACGCCATGCCGTGCCGAGGTCGTCGCCGAGGTTGCTGCCCCTCCGAGCCTCTCCAAGGGCGCTGCCCCTCCAAGCCTCTCCAAGGGCGCTGCCCCTCCAAGCCTCTCCAAGGGCGCTGCCCCTCCAAGCCTCTCCAAGGGCGCTGCCCCTCCAAGCCTCTCCAAGGGCGCTGCCCCTCCAAGCCTCTCCAAGGGCGCTGCCCCTCCAAGCCTCTCCAAGGGCGCTGCCCCTCCAAGCCTCTCCAAGGGCGCTGCCCCTCCAAGCCTCTCCAAGGGCGCTGCCCCTCCAAGCCTCTCCAAGGGCGCTGCCCCTCCAAGCCTCTCCAAGGGCGCTGTCCCACCAAGCCGTGCTGAGGGCGCTACCCCACCGAGCCCATCAGTCAAGGTGTCACTGCCGAGCTGTGCCAAGGGCCCTGCCCTGCCGAGCTGTGCCAAGGGTGCTGCCCCACCGAGCCGTGCCAAGGACGCTGCCCCACTGGTCATCGCCGAGGGCGCTGCCCCACCAAGCCTCGTCAAGGGTGCTGCCCCACCAAGCCCAGCAGTCAAGGTGTCACCGCCGAGCCGTGCCAAGGGCACTGCCCCGTCGAGCCCCGCCATGGTGTCGCTGTCACTGCAGAGCCCAACAGTCAGTGCCAGCCGAGAACCACGGAGCCGTGCCGCTACTGCCACTACCGATGCCGTGTTGCGTCCGGCTACTGACCTGTGCCAGTCGGTCCTACAGACTATGCCCCAAAGGAACCCCTGGTCGTCATGACTTTTTATCCGCCCTCCAGTGGTGCAACGCTTATTTGGCCTGTCATCCACCTGTGTGACTTTGGACCCTGAACATTGTGCCTGCCAGTCTTCGGCCACATCTGGGGCAACCGGAGGTTGCCCCTTGTCAGGGGTGATGTCAGGATCCGAACCCCCAGACCCTCTGGCGCCCCCTTTGTTTTCCTTTTCTGCCATGTTCTGCATAACCTATGCAGTTTCCAGGACTTTATGGTTTCCCTATGCTCATTTCTGGACTCTGATCTGATTTGCATTCTGAACCTGATACATCACCTGCACTTGATCCAGCCTGATGAATCCTGCATAAGAGGAAGCTACACCCCTTATCCCATGCTTCCTCATTGAAGTTCCTAGCTTAGCTAGTGCAGACCTGCCTTCCATAGATCCTTGCCTGGAACCCCTACTGCTCCATATACATTCCTGCACACCCTCTGCTATTCCTGGACATTCATTACCGGTATCCTCCTTGTCCCCCCTGTACCCCTCTGTAATATTGCTATTACCTGTGTACCAGACCCTTGCATATCCTGACTACTCTTTTGCCTGCTCCCATTGTACCTCCGCCTGATTTCTATGTTCTCTGTTTATATTCCTAGTCTGTTGTCTGTTTATTTGTATTCACAAATAAACCCTGTTACCTAGTATCCTGCCTTCTGCTATAACTACTGCATCTTGGGCTCACACCCACACTTCTGCACATATGCTAGGCCAGGGTCGTGACAGACTGGGGCCAAATAGTTCCCAGTCTCACTCTGCGGTGCTGCGCGATCTCGGAAGAGTGAGATTGCTCGGGGCTCACAGTCCGGAAGCGCAACCCTCATAGAAACATAGAAAAATGTCGGCAGATAAGAACCTTTCAGCCCATCTAGTCTGCCCAATTACATGGATACTTTACCTGGATTTATCTTTTGTTTAGGATAGCCTTATGCCTATCCCATGCCTGCTTAAATTCAATTACTGTTTTGGCCTCTACCACTTCTACTGGAAGGCTGTTCCATGTATCCACCACCCTCTCAATAAAATAATGCTTCCTGATGTTACTTTTAGATTAGAGGGGCAAAGGTTTAAGACTATGTCCTCTTGTTTTGCTACTTTGTTTCCGTTTAAATATACTCCCTTCCTCTACCTTGTGGATTCCCTTCACGTATTTAAATTTTTCTATCATATCACCTCTGTCTCGTTTTTTTTCCAAGCTGTACATGTTAAGATCATTAAGCCTTTCCTGGTAACTTTTCTCCTTCAAGCCGTACACCATTTTAGTAGCCCTTCTCTGAACTCTAAGATGTCTATATCCTTCTGGAGATACGGTCTCCAGTACTGCACACAGTACTCCAAGTGAGGTCTCACCAGTGCTCTGTACAGTGGCATGAGCACTTCCCTTTTCCTACTGCTAATACCTCTCCCTACACAACCAAGCATTCTGCTAGCATTTCCTGCTGCTCTATTACATTGACTACTTACCCTTAGATCCTCTGAAATAATAACCCCTAAATCCCTTTCCTCAGATGTTGAGGTTAGGACTGTATCAAATATTCTATATTCAGCCCTTGGGTTTTTACGTCCCAGGTGCATTATCTTACACTTATCCACATTAAAACTCAATTGCCACAGCTCCAACCATTTTTTTAGTTTACCTAAATCATTTGTCATTTGGCTGATCCGTCCAGGAACGTCAACCCTGTTGCAAATCTTTGTGTCATCAGCAAAAAGACATACTTTTCCATTAATACCTTCTGCAATATCACTAATAAAAGTATTAAAGAGAATGGGTCCAAGTACTGACCCTGAGGTACCCTACTGGTAACAAGACCTTGCGCCGAATAAACTCCATTTACCACAACCCTCTGTTGCCTGTCACTCAGCCACTGCCTAATCCATTCAACAATATTGGAATCCAAGCTCAAAGATTGCAATTTATTGATAAGCCTTCTATGCGGAACAGTATCAAAAGCCTTACTGAAATCTAAATAAGCAATGTCTACTGCACCACCTGTGTCTATTATTTTTGTTACCCAATCAAAAAAAATCAATAAGATTAGTTTGGCATGATCTCCCTGAGGTAAACCCATGTTGATTCTGATCCTGTAATCTATGTGTTTTTAGATGTTCAACAATCCTTTCCTTTAACATGGTTTCCATTAATTTCCCCACTACTGACGTAAGACTAACTGGCCTATAGCCCCGATTCCTCCCTACTACCCTTCTTGTAAATGGGCACAACATTTGCTAATTTCCAGTCTTCTGGGACGACTCCTGTTAGCAAGGATTGGTTAAATAAATCTGTTAACGGTTTTGCTATTACATCACTGAGCTCTTTTAACCACTTCAATGCTAAGGACGCGCTGAGCGCGTCCTCGCATTGGTGCCAGCGTTCGGCCGGGTTCCGGCCGATCGCTGGCCCCTCCGGTGCGGGCTGACATCCTGGATGTCAGCCCGGCATCCGGAGCAGTGGCCGCCATTATTAGGTGTCATCGCGCCCCCGCGATGACACCTAATTCAGGCGCCCCCCCCCCGCATGTGCGGAGGAGGCGCCTGAAAGGGAGGGGGGGAGGTCCTTCGGACCTCTCTCCCTCCTGATCGGCGGCACACAGGGGCTTAACCCAGGCATCATTTGGAAGGGCACAGCCTGCCCTTCCAAATGATGCCTGGCATTAACCCCTGGGGAGCTGGATCGCAAATCGGCGCTGAAAAGCGCCGATTCGCGATCCTTCCCGGGAGCTGGCCGACATCTTGGATGTCAGCCAAGCTTCCGGGAACTCCCCCAGAGGACTGGCGTCATCGTGCGCAGCACGATGACGCCAGTCCTACAGTTAACCCCTAACTGCCACGAACTGTGGAGATAGGGGTTAAATTTTGATATGGTTGGATCGGCCAGAGCATGGCCGTTCCAACGATACCAAACATGAAAGTAAAAAAATTTGTAAAAAAAAATAAAAAAATAAAAATTAAAAAAAAAATAAACACTTTTTTTATTTTTTTTGGTTTGTTAATGCAGCAATATTGTTCCCATTTCAATTATAATGTGAACAATGATGCTGCATTAACGATTTTTGTATGCGGTGCGTTTATTAAAAATGGTGTCATTTTCCCCAAAAAAAAATGTAACGAGACCCCATCTCTAATTTTTTTAACAAGCGCACCCCATACAAAATATAACCGCAATTGCTCGCATGTTAAAATGTGGAAAAAAACACTTTACACATTGTAAATTATTGAAAATACATATTTTATTGCATTTTTTGTTATAATATACAAACATGACATAACGTATACATATAATAATGACATATTATGAATCTACTGAGTCTGACGGAAAGAACGATATATAATATGTCGGTGTCATACTAAAATAAGCCTTAAAAACACGTTTAAACATGATGCGCAAAACAGGTAAAAAATGACCTCAGCACAGGGGCAGGAAAAGCCTCAGCAGCGAAAGGGTTAATAATTTAGGGTGGATCCCATCAGGCCCCATTGACTTATTTGTCTTTACTTCAGACAGCTGCTGTAGAACCTCCTCCTCTGTAAACTGATATGTAAATGTCTCGTTAGTGTTTCCTCCTAACCGAGGTCCCTTTCCTTACTTTTCTTCTGCAAAGACTGAACAAAAATATTCATTGAGGCAGTCAGCGAGACTTTTATCCTCTTCTACATACCTTCCTTCCTTTGTTTTTAATCTAACTTATCCTTGTTTTACTTTTCTCGTTTATGTATCTAAAAAATGTTTTGTCCCCCTTTTTTACTGACTGAGCTATTTTCTCTTCTGCTTGTGCTTTGGAAGCTCTTTGCCTCTTTCTGCCTAATCTTATAGGTTTGCCTGAGTTTTTTTATAATTATTGAATGCTGTCTTTTTGTTCTTCACTATTTTGGCCACTTCTGCAGAGTACCACAGTGGTTTCTTCCCTTTTTTGTTTTTGCTAACAAGCCGAATGCAATTGCCTGTGGCCTTCAATAATGCTTCCTTTAAATAATCCCATTTCTCCTGGACTCCCTTTAAACTCCTCCAGTCTGATAATGACTATGGACTCCAGGAGGGGATACTCGCAGCGGTGCAAAAGAACTCCCACGAGTATCCCAGCGGTTAGCGCTGCGTTCCAGGGTGAGGTGCTGAGGTAACGCCTGCGCCAGAATATCATGCAAAAATGGGGAAACCTTAAGGTCCATATTTTCCCTGTTAGCGTCCCCATTTTAGCGCGAACTATGGGATAGTGCCTATGGTTTTTACAATGCCTGTTGTAGAATGACACGCACCCCTAGGTCACCTTTCTACTAAATATTAAAACCTACAGGACCAAACAGACAAGTAACTTTTCATCACCACGTTCCTTCATGAACCTGTTTGCATTGGATGGGAAAGAATTTACAGGGTTATTCAGAGAGGCGAAAACTAGGAGAATGACTGGAGAAGTGAAAATTCTAGGTCAAAATAGCGGATTTGAAAAGTGAGATAAAGGGTGGAATTTTTCTGTTTTGGCTATTTTGACCTAGAATTTTCACTTCTCCAGTCATTCTCCTGGTTTTCACTGCTCTGAATAACCCTGTTAATTTTTTCTTTTTTCCAAAGATAAGAACACAGTGTCCTTCACTTGGCCAGACATATCTCAGTGATGTACCAAGCTGATAACTATCTGCCTCTTGACTGGTCCATGTGAAATCTCCTAAGCAGCACAATAACCTCTGCCCACACAAGGGGCATTACGCCTGGAGACAGCCTGTACAACGCAGAGAGGCAGAGGCCACTGCAGTCATTATCTTCAGAGAAAATGGCAGAGAGACCTGATATATTTATAAAAAAAATATAGCTATTCGAGGATACTGAGGGAAAAGCAATCTCTGTCTCTCAAGCTCCTGAGGTTTTAACGGGAACTCATGAGCCACTTAATGCATGGATGGCAAAATAAGCTTCTCTTTAAAAAGAAACTAAATATGAATGCCTAAAGTAAACAGCATTGTCTGTATACCCAACATGCTAAAGTGGACCTTAACAAACCCTACTTTACACCAATCTATACTACAATGGAGTAAGGCTTGGCGTGTCCGTCGCCAAGCCTTACTCTGCGCATGCGCGCGCAACCAGCGGCGGTTGGTTGCGCGCGCATGCAACCGCTGCGGCACGAGCCGGCTGTGGGCTCGCCGCGGCGGTTACACATGCACACAGCAGCCGGGTAGAGGCTGCGCTCGCAGCCTCTACCCGGCTGCCGCACGCATCCAACCCCCGAGCGGTGAAGGGAAAGTTCCCTCCGCCGCGCGGGGTTGGATGCGCGCGGCAGCCGGGTAGAGGCTGCGTTTGCAGCCTCTACCCGACTGCCGCGCGCATCTAACCCCCGAGCGGCGGAGGGAACGTTCCCTCGCTTCCGCTTTTTGAAGGACCCAAGCCCCGGTCACGTGGGAGTCCCACGTGACCGCGGCTTGGGTCCTTCAACGAGCGGAAGCGGGGAAACTTCACTTCCCCGGCGCCGCTCAGCAGGTAAGTATCTCATGGGGCGGCTGTCCGAAAGCCGATAGAGCATTCGAACAGCCGCCCCATGTCTGGTCTGGGTCTGAGCTGGGGGCAAATATCCACGAGCTGGGGCAATATATCCACGAGCTGGGGCAATATATCCACGTGCTGGGGCAATATATCCACGTGCTGGGGCAATATATCCACGTGCTGGGGCAATATATCCACGTGCTGGGGCAATATATCCACGTGCTGGGGCAATATATCCACGTGCTGGGGCAATATATCCACGTGCTGGGGCAATATATCCACGTGCTGGGGCAATATATCCACGTGCTGGGGCAATATATCCACGTGCTGGGGCAATATATCCACGTGCTGGGGCAATATATCCACGTGCTGGGGCAATATATCCACGTGCTGGGGCAATATATCCACGTGCTGGGGCAATATATCCACGTGCTGGGGCAATATATCCACGTGCTGGGGCAATATATCCACGTGCTGGGGCAATATATCCACGTGCTGGGGCAATATATCCACGTGCTGGGGCAATATATCCACAATAGACTGCCCTCTGGGCAGGCTTTCCACCTTGTACATTATAATTGACAAATGACCAGCAAAGAGAGGTTTAACTTAAATCCCTAGAGATTAAGCTGCCCCAAGACACCGGCCAATCATTTCACATCACAGAGTGAAATAAAGGTGAAACAGCCGGCTGCTCAGGAACAACCAAAAGCGAGATTTAGAATGGCCGTCCACCGGGTCTGTATTTGTGCGATCATCTGATATCGTCTGAAGTCGTCCAACCGATCCTACAACATGCAGGTAAATCAGCCCTCTCCCACTGCTCCGACCATCGATTTTATGTGATTACAACAGATTAGTGATTTTACCCATTTCAATGGGAGTTATCAGACGATGCCAGGACGATCTGGTACAAGGTACATGAAAAAGATTAATTATATAGTTAAACCGCCGTGCCGCGGCAGGGAACTTGCCCCATAGAGAAGTGATTCAGAAGCCCATTGGATTCAATGTAAAAACATTTTTTTCTTTATCAACTGTTTATTTTCTTAATCCGCAGCAAAAAGCTTTTTAATTTATTTATTTGGTATTTTTCGGGATTTTCTAGACAAAATTTTGGGTTCCGATTAAAAAAAAAAAAAAAACACGAGGCTTTTTTCTCTCATGCCTTTATTTGCGAGCCGGCTGCATTCAGCGTTGCTGTCCATGGTGCTGAAAGCTATCTCAGCACCAGGGACAAGGGGTTTATTCCCCCTGCAGCCTGGCAAGTTCCCCCGCCCCAATTCTGCTTCGGCTGTGCTCAACGGGGGCTGTCCTTGGTCCTGAAACTCCGTTTTTTTAATGTCCTGCAGCAGGTCCCCCCGCGCAGGGGGTCCCCCCGGCAGCAGTGTTTATCGTTTTATTTTTTTCCCCATTCGGCAGCCTGTCCATTGGCCGTTCTGGGTCATCCACAGACTCTTCCAGTGGACGACTCTGATCGGCCGATGGCATTATCCATAGTCGAGTGACCAAGTTGGTCGCCCAACTACGGTGCCAGTGGACGGCCAGCCTTCGTGTGAGCGTATAACTCACTTGAACCATCAGGGATTGGTTTGGACAGTTCCTAACCCTATCATTCTGCTCTATTTTAATTTGCTCAATTTTTAAAAAAATAAATAAATCTGAATCTGTTGCCTAAAAATTTATGAAAAATAGAGCAGAATGTTAGGGTTAACCTAACCCTAAAACAAGCACAAGTTATAAATTATCCATAATTTGTAAACCTAACCTTAGTTTCTAACTCTATGGAAAAAACACTCCTAAGTGTATAGTTCGGCCTCGGATGACAGTCCCATTTGAACGAGGTTGAATCGAAGTGTCTAAGACATGCAGTTTTTTAGCAGTAAATCACAGGAAACTCAAATCACAAAAGGTCTATCAGACCAGCAACAACTATTTGTTGTAAAAACGGGCAAACCTTGTTCCCAATGTTAGATATGCTGACAAGCTGCAATGTCTTTCTATTCAAAACACAGTGGGCCATATTACAGTCATCATGCTAAAACTGGGACGCTAAGGAGGATAACGTGCGCCCGCAGGTTTCTCTTTAGCGTCCCCGTTTTATGGTGATATTACCGCTAATCCAGCAGCCTGCCCCGTAACGTGGCGCTAAGCATCGGGATGCTCGAGGCAGCACCAAGCGCTGCCTTGAGCATCCCCTTCATGGATTCCATAGGACTACATTGAGGCTTCCACTGCCAGTCACATGACCTGCAAGATCTCGCCTCCCGAGATCTGGCAGGTCGGCGGAGTGATTTTTTTCCCCCCAGTCTTTCTGCTCCCAGCGGCAAGAAAAAGCAGATCGAGCCACCGTTTTCCCCGCGGGATGAGAGATGAATATCTGTTTTTTGGTTCTTTTTCATCTGGCTCTGACTGATTCTGCAGAAGCGGAATCAGTAAACCACAGCTTGGAGCTGGTGCTAAGTTTTCAGTTAACCGCAGCGGGGCGTAATTAGAGTTAGGACTTTGCGCTCCCCATGTTAAGCATAGGGAGCGCAAAGTACAGAAAGCTTGCGCTGAAAAGCGCAAGCTCTTGAAACGCTAATGTTTTTTTTTAACTCAATAGCATTCGGAATGTAATATGGTCGGCCCACCAAAGCTAGCGTTAATGCTCACACAGCTGAGTGCTAACGTTCGCGTGAAGAGTGTAATATTGGCCAAAATTACATAAATTTTAAAGGGTGTTTCCTGGGCTTGAGAACATCAGGAATAGCAGAAAAATTACAAATTCTCTATATTTGCCAGTGGAATGGTTTTCTCGTGCATAAAAGAAGCGCTGCAGCTGCTACAGCTTCCAGTAATCCTTTAATGACAGGTATCATGAGGGGGACAGAAATCTTGGTTAGTTCCCACGCATGTGCTTAAGACTTGCCTGCTGAGATTTAACACTTATTAATCCTGTTTATTCCTGCACCAAGCTGCCTAAGGTCTTGTAAAAACAAACACAATTTTTATCTCAAACCCAGCTTTACATATTCACTAGTTACAGTGTAACAGGAATTTTACAGCTTATTTTTAAGACTATTTAGGCATTCTTGAGCTTTTTGTAACCCATTGTCAATTTAAAAACACCACAACTGCAAACTGCATGCATACCTAATGGATGGCTACACAGAACAAGAGGATTTAAATGGTGCAGCAAATGTTAATAAAAACACATTATGCAAAGCAAAATGCATTCAAAATCAAGATATTACTGTGGACAACATGAGATGTAAATGAAAGATGAAAGTCAGTGCTCAAAAAACCAAAGCCCCATATAGCACATTGAATGGAAAATTCGGGAAGCGGAGCATTTTGTTAACATAAATTTGCTTATTCCCTAATCTGAGAACCGATACGGAAAATGCACATTTAGGCCAATGTAGCAGGAGTTCAAGAAGCATCTGAACTAGAGGAAAAATAACATAAAAAAGCCAACCCGCTGTCAGCCTGTAGATGCAGCAACTAAAACAGGGGTGAAAGGCAGAATCGGCAGCGTCCTGAGAGAATTCATGGGAAAACATTTTGTAAGGAATTGTGGATCACACGGTAGACCCATAATGGCATACAAATGGTGTTCACATCGGTTCTGTCACGGATCCCACCACGCAGTACTTAACACCCAACACTCCACAAAACCCAGAAGCTACCAACAGTGTAGCTGTGAATGATCCCTATCTGTCTGGTCCTTAGAAAAGGGTTAACAATACGGAGAGGAGTCAGCCGAGCCAGAATCAGGAATACAGAGTTCAGAATGGTCAAATGGAATAGCCGGGTCGGTATCAGAGCAGTAGCGTAGTACAAGAAAATAGTCTAGGGCAACAGAAGGCAGAATGGTCAGAACATAAGCAGAGGTCAATAACAGGATAAATCAATATAGCAGTCAGGTACAAGGAGCTCAGGTATGGATAACCACGATCTGGCAACTTCTGAAACTATACTGAGGTTTTTTAAAGACCTGCACCAGACCACGCCCCCCACTCAAGCCACACCTCATGCAATCACCTCCCTGCCTGTCTCCATTTAAACCGGGCAGTGGTCAGCGAGCAGCATCAGACTTGCTGTCCTAAAGCACACAGGTAAGGCCGGAAGCCCCCAACATTACAGGTTCTTCTCATTTTATATTTGTTAGAGACGTTTTAAATAGAGGATTCCTTGCCAATTTTTAAAATACAGGTTGAGCGCCTTTTAACCAGACTTCCAAAAAACTGACATTTTTAAAGCAGTCTTCCTTCTCTCTGATGGGATCAGTAGTGGTGCCGTCCCAGCACCAGAAGCCCCAAGACACAACATCGCTGGCACACAGAAATCAGAAGGCATCATCTCCCTCTGCAATCTCCATACTCGACCCATTTGCTACGTTCAACCAGAGCAGAATTCAGGCCATCAGCTTGATTATTCATTCTCAATTATTCAATTTTTCAAAATTTTGCTTTTGGGCTACAGGTATTCCAAAAAAAGAAGAATTTTGAAATAAAAAATGTTCCTGATTGAGGATTTCAGATAAAGGGGTGCTCTACATTTACAAAAATTATTTTGCAGGAAGACCATACCTCAGGATAATCTAGACTCTTACTGCAGACCTTATCCATTGTCCATAGCAGCAGTGTGGGACAATATGAGTGGACAAAGCATCCACAATATATGCAGAAACACAATTGAAAATAAATTATCAGAATGGACATGACTAATAGATAAAGCCTAAGGGTGAAACGCGTTTTAGTACTCCAGAGTAGGATATTTTTATTGCTTTCAAATATGTTGTATGCATCTAAATAAATTTAAGATTTTCCTCTCCATAAAAGCATCACAAAGAAGATATCCAAACACCCCTTCAAAAGGTTGGGTGCTACCAAAATGCCAAAGGCAGCATTCAAGGAGCCATAAAAGGGCTCAGTATCTGTATACTTACGGTATTACCCTATGAGCCCTTTTTTGTCTCCACTTATACAACGACCCCAGTCTCTTGTAACATATCAAGAGGGGAGAGGTCACTGGTATTAGTTGCTCTGAACGTGGGAGTGTGTGAACAGGGCAAAACGTGTTTATTTCCCCATAAACTGTACTACACTATGGGTTTGTTTTCCTCTTCCTGTTTTTGATTACCCAGAGACTCATTGGAGTTAAATTATTGATCCACACTGCATATTCAAGTATAGGTTTCTTTTGTTGAGCACTGGAATTGAAATAGTTATATAAGATATACACACACATTTTCTAACTTATTTTCTATTAATGAGAGATCACGGTTATAAATGCACTGATATTTATCATATATTAAAAATATCATATATTAATAAGCTCCATGTGCACCTAAAGGTTATTTTCATGTGTTTCACACATTTTTACCTTATGTTGTGGCTGCACAATATTGATTTACTAGATATTTTAACCATTTATGTAAGCACCTCTTAAAAACACACAATTCTTGTTTTTATTGTTTTGTGGAGGTGACTGCATGACGTAAACAAAGCCCTTGTCGAATTATCTCTTAACGGGAAAAGCGGGTCACAGTGCGTGAAATGCTAACATTTTGTGATACTCTGCATAATCCACAGGCAAAGTAGGCTTGGGATGATAACATATGGACTTCAAAACAGGTGAATAAATAACCAAAGGTAACAAATACTTTAGCTCTTTCAATGAACAACGACATCTCAAGACATCCAGACGGGAGAATTTCTTCTCAAGATGGTTAAAAGGAAATGCACAGAAGGTTGGATGAATGATTTGGTTTTGATACTGAGCGGGAAAAAAAAAAAAAATCCTGTTAGGATGTAGGTGCTTAGAAAAAGCTCTTGGTTGTGCAAAAATGTTGTGTGATACATGCTCTGAATAAAAGATCCCACTTGGATCTATGACCGATTGCCCTTTGCAACTGCTACTTTGGATTGAGGTAAAGGCCTCAGAATGATCCAAATATGAAAATTCATTCAGTGAGGAATGTAAATAGACAAATTATTTTTCATGAAGTGATGACCACCAACATATCTATTTTTTTTTTTTCAAGTAAGGAACTTTGCACGGAATGAACTGTACAGGTTCAGAGACTGGCACGACCTATTTCAGACGAGAGAGGTTACAAATTTCTTGATCGATATTGGACAAGGCACAAATAAACTGCAACTGGGAAATGTCAGGGCCAGGGAAGTAGGCAATTCTACGCATCTCATGCCTTTAAGATTGCACTCTGGAATATCTCTCTCCCCCTGTCCTTTCAAAAGTCAGTGACTGTTTATCTGGCATCTCCTCCTGGATGGCCTCCCACCACCTAAAGATCAACATGTCAAAGACTGAGCTCCTACTTATTCCTCCCTCTAATGCCGCCCCACCTCCTGACTTCTCGATCACGGTGGAGGGTATCACCATCTCCCCATCAAACCAAGTTCGCTGTCTTGGAGTTACACTTGACTCTGCTCTTTCCTTCATCCCCCACAGCAAGTCTCTTTCCTCCTCCTGCCGATACCAACTGCGTAATATTTACAGAATTCGGCCATTTCTTACCGCTGTCGCCACAAAACAACTCATACACGCCCTGGTAATCTCCCGACTCGACTATTGCAATAATCGCTTATCTGGCCTCCCTCTGTCCCACCTCTCCCCCCTACAATCCATCCTGAACGCCTCCGCCAGGCTAATTCACTCACCCGCCGCTCTGTCTCTGCCGCTCCCCTCTGCGAGTCCCTTCACTGGCTCCCCATCCACTGCAGAATTAAGTTCAAAATCCTTATCCTTACCTACAAAAGCCTCACTAACTCAGCTCCCCACTACCTGTCCTCACTAATCACACCCCAGCGCTCCCTAAGGTCAAACAGTGACCTGCGCCTAGCTTCTCCCCGCATCACCTCTTCCATGATAGACTGCAGGATTTCTCACGCGCAGCCCCCACTCGGAACGCTCTCCCTCGTACTGTCAGACTTTCCCTAACTTCTCTTCCTTCAAACGCTCCCTGAAAACATTGCTATTTAGGGAAGCCTACCACCCAACTCACTGACGCAACCATCAATCACTCTCACCTTACAGTCCTCTCCTCTGTTTCCAACCCCAACCCTCCCAGATTGTGAGTTCCTACGGGAATAGGGCCCTCATCTCCTCCTGTACTGTTTGTCAAATGTTGTTCAATGTATTGTAACCCTGTCTATACTGTGCTTATTGTACAGCGCTGCGGAATATGCTGGCGCTTCATAAAGAATAATAATAATCCTCCTGAAAAAAATGGAATTTACTCGTCTCAAAAACAATGAGGAATATTACAAAGATCCTCCTCACCACAGGATTCCTCCTTAAAGATTCCTTCTGTGCCAACCCCTGCTGGATGGGAGCAAAAGATGATTAAACATTTGTATTCTAACCTTCACAATACGCCCTTAGCATCAATGTCATGAGATTATTCAATTCTGCTTCCCTCCCTTCTCTTGAGAAACAAGAGTACAGGTTGTATGCTTGAAGCCATCCAGTAAAGGCTATATGCACAATGCTCATACTAGATGGTTTGCTATAGCAAAGGCTTTCCTTTAACAGCAGGGGAATCCGCTAGAGAGAGCAACCAACAAGGAAGCCAAAAATTGACTAATATCTGCATATATAAAAGACATAGGGCTCTATTACATTCTTCACGCAAACATTAACGCTCACTTGCATGAGCATTAACGTTAGCCACGGTATCTATCGCATATTACAAGCCAAACGCAAAAGGGTTAAGTAACCCATTTGCGTTTGGTACCTTGCACTTTTCAGCGCGAGGTTACTGTACTTTGTGCTTCCTATACTTAACATGGGGAGCGCAAAGTGTTAATCAGCGTTAGGATTACAATCTACTGGCGCTGATTAACGCCTGGCTGTGGTTAGCAAAAAGTTAACCACAGCCAGGACTTCTGCAGAATCCGTTAACAGCAGCGGAAAAAATAAACAGAATGCTATACTCACCTCCTGTCCTGCAGTGACGACCTTGTCTCTGTCCGCCTCCTCCGGCCGGCGGGAGCAGGGAAAGACTGGGGGAAAACGTCCCCCCAGTCTCTCCTTGCGTATCACTACGCGACCGGCCGCTGGTCATGTGACCGCCGGCGTCTGGCTCAGTGGAGACCTATGGACTCCATCGAGTGGATGCTCGCGGCTGCGCTCAGCGCTGCGGGAGCATCCAGGATTTCAACGCGCGGTAACAATGCAGGCATAATTTTTTGCGCCTGCATTGTAATCCAACGTTAAAATGCGGGCGCCAGGGGGAAAACTGCGGGTGCAGTTTTTCCTCCCTTGCATCCGTGTTTTAACGCTGAGATCGTAATTTAGCCAATAGGGGGTAGACTATATACAGACACATATTTTAGAGAGAGAGAAAAAAAAACAATTTATACATACAGATTATACCCTAGTATCCAGGTAAATACATTCTAGAGACATAAAAAAAATAACTAGGTACTCACAGTACCTCTCCAGAGCTGGGGGTTATGTGAATAGCCCCGCTTTAAAGAGGACTATGTCAGATAAGGAATACTGGCTGGGCTGTCTATTACTCACAGTGGGAAATTGACAAATTGCTGGTCATGGATTGAAAGTGAGGACTATGTGGTTGGATTATACCTTGAGCCTCCTCAAAATGCACGTTGACCAATGTGCGCTGTGACGGAAGCCCGCCCCACCTTATTAAAGACTCTGCCTTCATGTACAGTGTTTACTTCACTGACAATATACATTAATATGATTAGAGTTTGACCATGATTCCTCTGTGTGTTCGAGTTTACCCAGCGACTGGGAGAAGTGTCTATTTTAACTGTGAACTGGATTATTCTCATTTGATTTTATGTTTCAAGTAACTGGTAAAAAAGGGTATAAAAGCGTAACTCTGGGATTAATAAACTTCTAGTCCTACTCTGAGAAGCGTGTATTTGGCTGTTCGTTGTGGGGGACTCTGCTCATCTTGGTCCCCCCTCTTTGATGCCAGTGCTACCAGTTTTTTACTCTGGAAGGTAGAAGCTGTGTGGTTCTAAGACGGAGAAGGGTCGGTTGACATAACCGGCTGGTTCTGATCCTACAGCTTTGGACAAAATCCCGGTGTGTTCCTATTACACACGCGTCCGTTTCCCCCCCAGGTGGAGGAAACGGCCAGCATCGCAAGTGACGTTAATAGTGGCTTGCCCATGCAGAAGATTCCCCAAAATACGAATGCAGCCAGCGCACATCTGGCTGAGGGTCCCTGGAGCAGATCACCATACTCATGAGAAAAACATGGAGGAGCCAAACGCTGGTGAACTGGAATGAACTGAGGATCCTGCACCAGCTTTGCAGTCAAGTCCTTGGTGTCACATCCTCGGCTCCTGCGGCGCTTCCTGGGGGGTCTGGACACCCGGCGGCATCGCTGGCTGGCCGGGTGCCAGGAGTTCCGGCTGATCGCTCGGCGTCTGGAGGGGCGGGGCTTGGCGTGGTGACGCGGAGCCGCCGGCCTTAAATGCAGGGCGCGAGAATCAGCTCATGGCCCTGACGTGTAGTTATTCCCGCATCGCCAGCTGTGTTCACTTTGTGTCTCAGTGTTTACCTTGCCTAGTTGCCGTTATTGCCTGTATGAGGACCCCGCTTGAGTTTGACCTGGACTGCCTGTTTGACCATTCTCTCTCTGACTCCCTTTGTATACTCATAATGCTCTCTGCGGACACTGAGTGTATGTGCAGGATATATCACGCAACCTCCGATTGTAGGCCTGCCCTGCAGGGTGCTGAATTTGTCAATCCTTCGTTCTGTCTTGCTGGTATTAAGTCAGTATACAAATTATATCACGCTGTCTCTAATTGTGGGCCTGTCCTGCAGGGTGCTGAATCCACTGAACCCTCATTCTATCTTGCTGAGACAAACTATATGGGTATCCCCTCTGTTGCCAACCTTGCCTGTATGACTACCCTCTCTGGTGCCAACTCGGATTATACCTTAGACCACGCTTATGTTAACTCATGTTGTATGACACTTCAGCACGATCTTTGTCCATGCATAGTTAACCTGCTTTTGCTCAGTAGACACTTGGTCACGAAATCATTTGCTACTGAGTGGTATTTAGTATTGGTGTTCTGTCTGACCTCCCTGGCTGGGAGTGCTAGGATTAGCAGTCCTGACTGCTGTAAAAATCGAGAATCACATAGGTCTGTCACATAGGATCCAAATCACGGTTATCAGAGGTGAGCGCCATAGCAAACGTGACACTTGGTAAGGTCCACCTACCAGAGAATTGACTCTAACCAGTTTTATTTTATCTTAGCAGATGGTTTCAATCCTCTTGAAGGTGCTGCAGTACATATCGATAATGAAACTCATAGATCAGAAGAGCATATAATGTTGGTAAGTTCCCAACAGAAAATGTCCAATTTGGTCAATACCTGGATGGATGGTATAGAATAGTCAAGTGGCTTGATAAAAATGATAAGGGGTTTGGGTGTACTTTGGATGGAAATTAATTTTTCATTCACGTAAATAAAAATGGTGTTCATAATACAGATTTGTTGTCTCCAAACAAAATTTAAAGTTGACTAAAGGGAGTGATATTTGATCAAAATGTATTTGCACGGGAATATATATAAATAATGCTGAATAAATTATTTAAAAATAAATAATCTGGAATCTGTTAGCTGTATATGTAGGAAAATATATAAGGCGAGAAAAAAAAAATCAAATGAATTAAAGGCTGCGCAAAAATGCAAGCAGATGGGTTGGGAGCAATTAGTTTGGCAATTATTTATTATCTATGTAACTATTTGCACATTTGTATGATTGCATCAATAAACATGGTTTAGTCCAATGTACCGATCACAGGTTTCGGCAACATTAAACATTATTATATAGTTACAGAAAACTCATAGGATTCCTCCCCCCCCCCCCCGCCTTATGGTGTTTAGGGTGTCGGCTTGAATCTAGATGAAGGGAGAAACGATCATCAACCCTGTATGTTTTTACAGCAATCATAAAATCCACAAGGGAAGGACTTGGCACTGAAATTCCAAAATATGGCATCTTATTATCGGAGATTTGAGAAAGGCTGATGTGACACCAAATGCATTGCACATTTTGCACAGGGTGAGCCTACAGGGTGACCTGCTCCTACGTCCACCTTCTGTGTCTAAACGTTTTTTGATGTTCGTTATTCGGAACATGATAAAGAGCATGAATATTGACTGATTATTTAACGTTTCGTTTGTTAGGGAGTGTTCCATTTGTGCTTACTCATATGGACTGTCCACACATGGACATGATTGAGGATATATATGGAGAGATGAGACTACCTTTCTACAAACCTCTTTGTAAAATTTCTTCTGATTGTCCTTTTGACGTGGCCACACTTTGCTTGACTAAAATGTTTCAATGCTTTTAATTTTAACAAGGGTTAATCAAAGTGCGAAGAAGTAGGAAATGTAGGTTTTTCATGGGTTCAGTATCTAATCCAATTCATATAACCACTTTAGGCCCTTTTCCAGTGCAAAAAATAAATAAAAATCGCTTACTTACATTTGTTCTCAGAGTAGAGGACCGCGCAATTCTCTGCCTCTTCTCGCCAAATGCAGATTAACACCAGAAAATAAATGGTTCCTATTGTCCTGAAATTAGCTTGCGGTTGTCTCTGAGAAGATACCAGAAGCTGTGCACAACACTGTTGCTGGTATCAGCCCAAGCCAGAATTACCCATTTAGTAGCTTGCCATTACTTGCTGAGCAGGAATAGAACCCTTTGTTTCACTTGAAAAGTTTGGATCTTGGTGGATTCCCATTATGTTACTACAAAGCCCTCATTGACATTCTGCCTTTCAAATTTATAACCACAGTTAACACAATCGACATTGGGAAATCCATGCATGCACACGGCCCAGCATAAAAGAAAAAACGTATTCTTTACTTTGTCAAGACTAGTCAGTCCTACTGCATGACAAGACTGGTCATTCAACTTCTAGGCTCCCAAACACCTGGGGCCCTATTCCGATGCTAATGTTAAATGTCAGCCATTTTCCATTAGTGTCTGACATTTAAGGCCTTTATTATGACTGAGCCACTTTATCAACAGTGGTAGTCGTAATACTTGTTAGGTGTTAAGTGATAACAGCAACGTGCTATCAGCTCCAGAGGTCCATAGGATGCGAACTCAAGCAAATGACATCTGGCTGGGACAGCAGAAGGATGTTCCTTGCTGTCCTCCTCACATCTCACTACGTGCCTGCTCAACCCCATTCCTTCACATCTAATTCCTCCCTCCCCCCTGCTCTCTCACACACATCTTCAACCTATCTCTCTCCACCGGCTCCATCCCATCGGCCTACAAACATGCACAGGTTACCCCCTTACTAAAGAAACACTCCCTTGATCCCAGCTTTCCATTCAACTACCATCCTCTTTCCCTGCTTCCATTCACCTCTAAGCTCTTGGAAAAACTAGCTTTCAACCACCTCTCCCTCTTCCTGTCCTCTAATTCCCTACTTGACCCACTGCAATCAGGCTTCACTCCCCTACAATCAACCAAAACTGCTCTCACAAAAGTCAATGACCTCCTAACTGTTAAAAACCACTGCCACCATTCTATTCTCATCCTGCCTGACTGCTCAACTGCTTTTGACACTGTCGACCACCCCTTCATTCTACAGACTCTCAACCCACATGGTTCTCCGAGCGGCCATCGGTCTTTGACGCAGCCTCCAGCCTTGATCTTGTGGTGATCGTGAGATCGCGTCACAAGCCGGCTGCCACTAGGAGGAACATGCTACCAGCCGGAAGGGAATGCAGGCCGAATGCTTTTAATGCATTCTGCTAGCAGTGAGGTCTGTGTGGGGTATACAAGAGGTGTGTTTGGGGTATACATGTATCTGAGGTCTGGTGTCTGTGGGTATACAGTATATCTATATCTGGTGTAAATTCAGGGTGTTTGCAGGCTGTGCAGTGGGTAAATAAGGTGTCTGGCCATATATTTTAATATTGACAAACTGGACAGGCTTTCAGCAAAAATCCTAAAATATTAATTTGAAAGTGGTCACATGACATTAAATAAAAGTATCTGTACTCAGTATTGGTGAGTACCTGAAAAAAAGTACCAGTACTCAGTCTTAAAATAATGGTATCAGTGCATCCCTAATTATTACCACATGGAATTACTCATGACAAGACATCACGGTATCAGTTCCTGCAGTCCATATATCATGTAACCACATTCCTTATTTGTTTTCCCCTATGTTTCACTTAAAATGGATTAGTCCACTCTCCCTGTCTAACCTACATAGTTAGTTTGGTCTAGCCTCATTTCCTGTTCAGCAAGCTTCCCTTCCTTCATTAGAAACATAGAAACATAGAAAAATGTCGGCAGATAAGAACCTTTCGGCCCATTTAGTCTGCCCAATTACATGGATACTTTACCTGGATTTATCTTATGCCTATCCCATGCTTGCTTAAATTCAATTACTGTTTTGGCCTCTACCACTTCAACTGGAAGGCTGTTCCATGTATCCACCACCCTCTCAGTAAAATAATGCTTCCTGGTGTTACTTTTAAACCTTTGCCCCTCTAATCTAAGACTATGTCCTCTTGTTTTGCTACTTTGTTTCCGTTTAAATATACTCGCTCTACCTTGTGGATTCCCTTTACGTATTTAAATGTTTCTATCATATCTCCTCTGTCTCGTCTTTTTAACCATTCTAACCATAGAGGCATGTTAGCAAGCATTCTGTCTATACTGAGTAACTGCATTCTGTTTTATCTTCCTCCTACTGGAAAGTACACCAGAGAGGCTCTCTCTAAGCCTTCTTCTCATACCAAAGCATACCACAGAAGCCCGCTCTACCTCCCTTCCTCTGACTAAAAGGCACACCAGAGAAGCTCTCTCTATCCACCATGTTCCTCCCACTACAAAGCACTTCAGAGAAGCTCTCTCTGCTCACAAGTCACCTTTTATTTGCTGTTACTTTCCCAATAAAGTGAAGAAAATATAAAGGACTTTGTGTTTTCAAAAGAGGAGGAAGTAAGCTATCTGACTTCAATCATATCCTGCAGGTGACATTCACTTCTGGCATATGACCCTGGGGTACAGAATACCATAGGACTCTTTCAAGCCTGTGTGTCCCAGCTGTGAGATCAAATAGTGATTCCCAGCATCAAGTGAACAACTGGACACTTTGTGACGCCTCAGTTATTTTGTCGACAACATTGGAATAAGGCCCCAAATTTATTCCAAAAACCCTAAATTTGATTTTTTTATAACCATCACGTTAATAACGTTAGCCTGTTGTGCTTTATTGTATTTAAATGTATGTTTTGCTATGTTTGATTATACACAGTATGGTCACAGTTGTTAACCGGATTGACGAACTGGTTCGATTGCATTTTGTTCACCAATGTAAAGGCTATACACTTATCACAAATTTATTTTTACGATGTGACAGTACATGAATGAACATTCAACTAAGAAGATTGATTATGGCTTTATTAACCTTCCATTGAAGCATATCTACTAGTGTTTGACCACACAAGCTACTGTCCACTTAGCTGTTATTAAACCACTAGATCAAGGTCGAGGCTGTAGAATATACATCGCACGCGTCATTATTCCATGATAAATAAATTAGAGCGTTCAATGTGGCCTCCAGTGCAAGGACTCTATTAAGAAAGCAAGGATTAAAGACCTTTAATGTTTGCATTTTATATTCTCCCAGTTTCAAAGTGAGAAAATATTCAGATTGTAATTGTCTGAGTCACCAGATGCCGAGTGCACACAGCTAGAATACAGAATACATCCTGCCACGACATTCATATCATGTGCTTTTCAAACGCTCCGGCACCTGACAAGGTACTAAAACATCAGCAGACGGACACAAGAAGCGGTATATTATTTATAGACGTGATGTTAATGATGTTATATTTATAAAAAAATCACACGTGACGGGTAAAACTGTAGGGAAGGGGACACGTGTGAATTGCTGATGGCATGAAAAATGAAGGAGAATATGAGCAACTGCAGAGCTACCTGTAAATGTCTCGTCCCTGAACGTTCGGCAAACAATCCCTTTCACCGCAGATATTAATAGGAACATTTGATTTTTCTGACTAAAGGGAAATCAGATCTCTTACACTCCATGCAAAATATTTTATTTGAAACTAAAAAGAATGAGAGGGTGAAAAAAGAAAAAAAGAAATGGCAAAGGGTTTATAAATAATGTCAATCGTTGTCAAAATAAATGGAAATTGTCACAGGTATATGTGAAGACCAACACCTCAAAGTACAGTCAGGTCCAGAAATATTGGGACAGACACAATTCTAACATCTTTGGCTCTATACACCACCACAATGGAGTTGGAATGAAACAAATGTGCTTTAACTGCAGACTGTTAGCTTTAATTTGAGGGTATTTACATCCAACTCAGGTGAACGGTGTAGGACTTACAGCAGTTTGCAGATATGCCTCCCACTTGTTAAGGGACCAAAGGTAATGGGACAATTGGCTTCTCAGCTGTTCCATGGCCAGGTGTGTGATATTCCCTCATTACCCCAATTACAATGTGCAGATAAAAGGCCCAGAGTTCATTTTAAGTGTGCTATTTGCATTTGGAATCTGTTGCTGTCAACTCTCAAGATGAGATCCAAAGAGCTGTCACTACCAGTGCTTCACTAGGCCATCATTAGGCTGAAGAAACAAAACAAACCCATCAGAGAGATAGCAAGAACATTAGGCGTGGCCAAAACAACTGTTTGGAACATTCTCAAAAAGAAGGAACGCACCGGTGAGCTCAGCAACATCAAAAGACCCGGGAGACCACGGAAAACAACTGTGGTGGATGACCGAAGAATTCTATCCCTGGTGAAGAAAACACCCTTCACAACAGTTGGCCAGATCAAGAACACTCTCCAGGAGGTAGGTGTATGTGTGTCAAAGTCAACAATCAAAAGAAGACTTCACCAGAGTAAATACAGAGGGTTCACCACAAGATGTAAACCATTGGTGAGCCTCAAAAACAGGAAGGCCAGATTAGAGTTTGCCAAACAACACCTAACAAAGCCTTCACAGTTCTGGAACAAAATCCTATGGACAGATGAGACCAAGATCATGTACCAGATACTTGTACCAGAGTGATGGGAAGAGAAGAGTATGGAGAAGGAAAGGAACTGCTCATGATCCTAAGCATACCACCGCATCAGTGAAGCATGGTGGTGGTAGTGTCATGGCGTGGGCATGTATGGCTGCCAATGGAACGGGTTCTCTTGAATTTATTGATGATGTGACTGCTGACAAAAGCAGCAGGATGAATTCTGAAGTGTTTCGGGCAATATTATCTGCTCACATTCAGCCAAATGCTGTAGAACTCATTGGACGGCGCTTCACAGTGCAGATGGACAATGACCCAAAGCATACTGCAAAAGCAACCAAAGAGTTTTTGAAGGGACAGAAGTGGAATGTTATGCAATGGCCAAGTCAATCACCTGACCTGAATCCCATTGAGCATGCATTTCACTTGCTGAAGACAAATCTGAAGGGAAAAGGCCCCAAGAACAAGCAGGAACTGAAGACAGTTGCAGTAGAGGCCTGGCAGAGCATCACCAGGTATGAAACCCAGCGTCTGGTGATGTCTATGCGTTCCAGACTTCAGGCTGTGAATGACTGCAAAGGATTTGCAACCAAGTATTAAGAAGGGAAAGTTTGATTTATGATTATTATTCTGTCCCATTACCTTTGGTCCCTTAACAAGTGGGAGGCACATCTGCAAACTGCTGTAAGTCCTACACCGTTCACCTGAGTTGGATGTACATACCCTCAAATTAAAGCTGACAGTCTGCAGTTAAAGCACATTGTGTTTGTTTCATTCCAACTCTATTGTGGTGGTGTATAGAGCCAAAGATATTAGAATTGTGTCGCTGTCCCAATATTTCTGGACCTGACTGTATATTTAAAATAAATTTACCCAATTAAATTCTTCTTGGCTGAATGTGTGCAAAGTTTCTGTGTATGTGCATGATCTCAGATGAGCACATAAGTTTGCATGGCAGAATACTGATTGGTTGAAAATATTAAGCAACTTCCTAGTTTCTGTAGGATATAATCTTAAATTAACTGAATTAAAATATTGCTTTACACCCTTCCATCTCCATTCTAGAATTCATACCAACAGAGTTCAGTCGGATGTGATCAACCTTGACCCGCCATGTTTTGGAAATGGAAGGACACGTGTACTGCCGCTGGCTCACCTGAGAACCTAACTCGGGAGTCAGCAACCTTGGACCCCTAGATGTTTAGGAACCAAATCTCCCATAATGTTCATCTCATTAGGTTGGCAGAGCCTCCAGGGAAATGTAGTTCCAAAACATCTGGAGTGCCAAGATTGCTGACCCCTGAGTTAGATCGAAAGTGAGGCAACTTCTAGGGTTGCAATGGCAGTACACACGATTTAGAACATTTCTATGTAGTCTGACATTTCAGGTCGGGAAAGCACAATACAGCATGGGAGGATACACAAATGGCTTGATATCAACGCAAAAGACACTCCTCATATTACCACAGTTAAAAAATAACCTCCCTGACCTTGACGTTCCCTTTTTCGCATATCTGTGAACAAACACTTTTGTCGATACATCATCCTAATTTTAGAAAAGGATTCACCCTACCCCACCCCACTGACCACCTCCTCACACAATCCTCCTCTCCATCCCACTCTACTGGTTCACTCTATTCCCGACCAGACTCCATCTGCACCACAGCGATGCCATCAGGCTTGTCTCAAAGGATGATGCCCTTCCCCACTTTAGCACTAGACACACTAATATCTAGCACTCTGAAACTACTTCGGGCAGCACTGTTCACCTTTTGAAACAACAAACTTAAAAATTTCCCACAGTCGGCTTACTGTTCCAAGTACAGCCTTAAAGGGGTAGACCTCTTGCACTATTTTTTGAATTTTGTAATAGCATTCATCAGTTTTGAAAACAAATGAGTATTTACATATGGCATTGGAAGACACATTGGTTTTGGACCCGGGAATGAGCGGTCCTGGAAATAATTCCCGACACCCTTCACAAATTGGCTCATATGGTTCTGGCAATGGCCTGTAAATCCATCCTTCGTCATTGGATTCTCCCTACTCTACCATGCTAAACCATCAATCCTACTTAAATGGACTGGGTTGAATCATTCCTTGACAATTACTCTTACCCACACATTTTTCTCTCATTGTCAGGTTTCCCTTGCGATTCACTCGATACCGACTAAAACACAAACTAAAGTCAACCTTTAAAATTTATTAAACGGTACCTCATGAGAGTAATCAGCGCCCCATGACATAACCAGGGCATTCACTTCTAGTCCACGAATGCCTAATCTTTCTCTTTTATCATTAAGATGAAGGTTATCTACCCCTAGCCTACTCTCCACCATACCCGTTTGGTTGTCGTCAGCACTCCTTCCCCATTTTCTATCTTATGTTACTTATTTTGAGGATTTCTTGGTTATTGTTTTTATTTATATTTCATACTGCATGACCAGGATGGGGCCTTAAATGGACAAGTGGAAGGTATGGAGTAAAACTTTCAGAGCATTTTGAACTCACAACAAACAGGGAAATTAATAAGGTAGGCAAACAAAAGAGCAGGAATTGTGATTTAAATCCCAGGAATATAATACGGGAAAATATCAAGATATTACTTATAAAAAGCGTACAAAACAGTCGAAACAAACAATTTAACTTGTAATAGGTTTATGGGCTCAGGTATTACAAGGATAAAAGCAGATAATTTTATTGCTACGTAATAAAAATCCTTCTTTAAATATGCACAAATTTATAAAGATAAATTTAAAAACAAAAATATAATAAACCTCAAAAACTACGCAACTTTCTTCTAAAATTTGGAATTCCTTTGTCATTTCTCCATAATCCTTTGCCTTTTAAAAGGGTTCTTTATTTGATTTTTACTCTATAATCCTAATGGACTGTCACCACAGCTTTCCTTAATTGCGGGATTAGATGATCTGTGGAGGCAATAACCTGGTCCCCATTCCATTGGCCGCTCTCTTTTAGATATCACTGCCTCTACGTACTAACAGTTTCATTTTGTGTTTGCCAATTCCTCGGGCGGCCTGCGTTCGCACGGTGTTGTTGAGTCTGCCTGAGTAAATCTGCCAATTAATCTAATAGGTGTAGGAAGAAGCATAACACAGCATGAAGCGTTGGATCTGTGCGTCATGAAACATACAGATTTAACTATAGTGTGAAAAAGAATAATGTAACACCAGCCCCCGTCACCTAAAGAAAGTATTTTATGAATGACAAGAAGTACCCTATAATCATAGAAGCGGTGATATTGCAAAGACTGTAAACTGCCTGCAAAAACTGCCAGACATCTCCATGCCAAAGCTGAAACAGAGGCCCTATGCCAACGTACAGAGTGGTGTTAATATGAAATTAGTATTCATCATGATTGTTGAAAATATTTTTAAAAACGCATCTCATAGGCTGTTTTTGTTTGTTGTCATACACAAACAGAGGCTGCCCAATAATTAGGCAGAATAGATGCCCGCTTAAGACCATGCTGAAACGGGGGCCGAGCCTGCAGGTAATCGCTGGCTTGTCTCAAGATACTTTATCGCAGTGGTTCCCAACCCTGGTCTCAAGTGCCCCTAACAGGCCAGGTGTTACATCCTCAGCTCCTGCTGCGCTTCCTGGGGGGTATGGGCATGGTTCGTGCCAAGGGCTGGTCGAGTGCCAGCACCATGTAATGGCAGAGTGACATCCGAGGGGCAGGGCCTGGTGTGGTCACGAGGAGCCGCCAGGTTTAAAGCAGGGCGAGAGGAGTTGCCTCGTCGCCCTGACGTGGAGTTCTGTTCCCGCATCGCTATGCTTATACTCAGTGCTGATTTAGTTGCCGACCCATTTCTGTCTACGATTCCTGCTCCTGATTTTGACCCAGCTTGTTTCTGACCATTCTGTTGCTTCCACCATTAGCTATCGCTAGAAATTGGGCTTTGGTGGATTAACCCTATGTTTGCAGTTGGGGCTTTCACTCGCTATCTGGGATTATTCCCATCTCGCTCTGGGGTATCATTTGTGGCCTCATCAGGTTTCTATTTAAGACTCAAGGTGTATGTTTCATTGCTAAGTGCATATGTACAAATCGCGGTAGAGAAATACTGTTTAAATACCGCATATGATCATTGCACCCTAACCGCTAAATATACCCAGGTCTGTACCAACTGTATACCCGTATGTGTGGCAGCCACCTCTGATAATTGTAAGGTACTTCTTACCCGCTCGAGCTTATCAGATAACGCTAAATCTGTACATTTGTTGACTGCCCTGCAGCCTGCACAATTCATTGACTGTCAAACGAATTGTGTTTCTGAATGTGCTCTAAGTTGTCCGTTGGTCTTGAAACCTTTGGAACTTAGTGGCAAATCGGTTGTTCTTTTGTGCTCCTTGGCTTTGGAGTACAGGTCTGTGAATACCGAGTATTTGATACAAATCAATCAGGTATTTCTGTCCAAAAAGATCTCAACCTCGCTACTCCTGTGTGAGCGCTACGGCGCCCGTTACACCAGGTTTGCCAGAAACCTGAAGTACTTCAAAGAAACACATTAGGTGGCGTGCTCAACTCCCAGTCTCAGGAGGAGCTACGCAACACTAGCGATCAACCCAAAACCTTACACAAGAGAAAAACAATGTTGCCACAGGTGCTCAAAATCCAGTAGAGCCTACAAAATTTGATTTTTTGTTATTTTGCAATAGCCGATAAAAGTATAAGCTCACTTGCCACAACAAGGCAAATCTCTCGAGTAAAAATAAAATAAAAGTTGTTTTCTGATGTTTTTGTCACAGTTGCATTATTATTGTATTTTTTCACATTTATTTCTTACTCACCCAACAGATTTTCGCCTTGTCGTGGTGAGTGAGCCTATACTTATAATGGCCATTACAAGTTTAAAGGAAACAAAATCTCATTTTGTGGGCTCTACTGGATGTTGAGCATCTGAGACAACATTGTTTTTCTCTTGTAGATATGTGAAGCACAGCACAGGTGATATGATTTGCTGCTCAGGGATTGCAGGATTCAGTCTGCATTTCCCCAAGGTTATCCTTAAAATCTGGCCTGTTAGGGGGACTTGAGGACCGGGTCAGGAACCACTGCTCTACCGGATTTAGATCCTGGTCTGTCCTGGGACTTGTCTCTCCAGCTGGCTAGTGGTCAAGTCTACAGCACAAACAATTAGGGATGCACGATACCACTTTTTTAAGACCGAGTACGAGTACTGATACTTTTTAAAAGTACTCACCGATACCGAGTACCGATACTTTTCTTTAATGTCATGTGACGCTTTCCAATAAGAACAGACCATATAAAAATGCCCCCAGCTCACATGTATATCCCCCCCGATATATATATATATATATATATTCATACTGCCCCAACTCATGGATATGCCCCAGCTCACACATGGATATGCCCCCAGCTTATGGATTTGTCCCCCCAGCTCACACATGGGTATGCCCCCCCAGCTCACACATGGATATGCCCCAAGCTTATGGATTTGCCCCCCCAGCTCACACATGGTTATGCCCCCAGCTCATGGTTATGCCCCTCAGCTCATGGTTATGCCCCCCAGCTCATGGATATGCCCCCCAGCTCACACATGGATATGCCCCCCAGCTCACACATGGATATGCCCCCCAGCTCATGGATATGCCCCCACAGCTCACACATGGTTATGCCCCCCAGCTCATGGATATGCCCCCAGCTCATGGAAATGCCCCCCAGCTCATGGAAATGCCCCCCAGCTCACACATGGTTATGCCCCCCAGCTCATGGTTATGCCCCCAGCTCATGGATATGCCCCCAGCTCATGGATATGCCCCCCCAGCTCATGGATATGCCCCCCAGCTCATGGATATGCCCCCCCAGCTCATGGATATGCCCCCCAGCTCATGGATATGCCCCCAGCTCACACATGGATATGCCCCAGCTCATGGATATGCCCCCCAGCTCATGGATATGCCCCCCCAGCTCATGGATATGCCCCCCAGCTCATGGGTATGCCCCCCAGCTCACACATGGGTATGCCCCCCCAGCTCACAC
The DNA here is from genome assembly GCA_009667805.1 of Leptobrachium leishanense. NCBI lineage: Eukaryota > Metazoa > Chordata > Amphibia > Anura > Megophryidae > Leptobrachium > Leptobrachium leishanense. The sequence goes on along the minus strand of RXON01002190.1, from coordinate 89,094 downwards.
ATGGGTATGCCCCCCCAGCTCATAGGATATGCCCCCCAGCTCACACATGGGTATGCCCCCACAGCTCATGGATCCCCCCCCATACTTACCTTCCTGGGCGCCGCCGGAATGTCTCCACGCACGCGCTCGTTGGAAGGACCCCAGCCGCGACCACGTGGGACCATGTGATCGCGGCTGGGGTCCTTCCAAGGAGCGCGCGCGGGGAAACTTTCCCGGCGGCGCCCAGGAAGGTAAGTATCATCGCGGAGAGCAGCTGCAGGGCCTGTCTGAATGCTCTATCCACATTCAGACAGGCCCTGCAGCTGCTCAGTGTGTTCCTACTTACCTTGCTGGGCGCCGCCGGGAAAGTTTCCGTGCATGCGCTCGTTGGAAGGACCCCAGCCGCAATCACGTGGTCGCGGCTGGGGTCCTTCCAACGAAGCGCGCGCGCTGAGACATTCCCGGCGGCGCCCAGGAAGGTAAGTATCGCAGAGCTCCAGGGGCGGCTGTCCGAATGCCGATAGAGCATTCGGACAGCCGCCGCAGCCCCTCGGATGCCGGCAAGCCGGCTCAATGCCGGCTTCCGGTATCGGAAAAAATATCGGGGGGTACTGCACGAGTACCAAGTACTCCTGCAGTACCCAGTATCGGCCCCGATACCGATACTAGTATCGGTATCGGTGCAACCCTACAAACAATACATAAAAATACACATAATGCACTCTAATGTTAGTTGCACAATTTAGGAAAAATTTAATCTAGAAAATATACACAAACTTCTCTAATCCACGCCTGCATTCAAAACACAGATGTTCTCTACAAATACAACCCTGCGGCCATATGCAAACGAACGTTCAAAACAAATACGCTCCCATATTCACATACCCTGTCTGTCAAGTGAGCCTTGTTTAATTAAAGTTATTGTGACAAGGGGGTCTTAGATTTGAGCTTTGCCTAATGTATTACCAAATCTAGAGTTGCCTCTGAATAAGGATTTGATGCACAAATGAACTAGGAATGGATACTCTAAAACTGTGGTTATCAACCTGTAACCGGAATCCACTTGGTTCACTCGGGACGAGGCCGGGCCGACACGAGCAAGGATTGTCTGGACACGAGTCTCTTCAGGAAAGCAAACTTTATTTGTGACGTCACAGAATGCTCACACAGGATTGAATCGCAAAGAGTGAGCCCCGAACTCACCCCGACAAGGGGTTTTATACCCCGAATACATAATTAGGTACATCACAATTAACCCACCTCCCGGTGACACTATCCCACCCCACGTGGGTTAGTACCTCCCTTGGTTAATTACAAAGACATTCCATACATTGGCCATAAATTGGCAAGCTTCATGTTAGTTTGACAGAAGATGATTTGCTGCTACGCTCAATCCGGCCTGTGCCCACCTCCCCAGAGCCTGTTTATTATTTGTTGTAGATAAGACCTGGTCTGTTTCTACGCTCTTCTTTGTCTTGCTGCAGGCCTCTGTGACCTTGGTGTATCCATTTCTCATCCTGTCCCTGTGTGCCAGGAACGGCCCGGATCTTCCTTAATTTTAATTGCTTCTCTGCTAATCTAACACATTCCTAAAATTCTATGTAAACTTCATTCTAGTTTCAACTAAAATCTACCTAGTTATATTCAACTGAACCAATATTCTGGACAAGATGGCCGCCTGGCTCATAATGGCGACCATCTTCTGGCCTGATTCTCCTTCAAACCCTGTCCTCAGGTCCCCCTAACAGGTCAGGTTTTCCAAATATCTGAAGCACAGCACAGGTGATATGATTTGCTGCTCAGTGATTGCAGGATTCAGTCTGCATTTCCCCAAGGTGATCTGCAAAATCTGGCCTTTTAGGGGGACTGGAGGACAGGGTTGAGAACCAGCTCTGAACTGGTCCAAGTTGCTCTAATCACACATGATCTCTGTCCAGGTAAGTGGTGCTTCCCACCAAAGAGGAAATAATGATTGCTGCTGCCATGTAGCAAAGATAAGCCTGAGAAACACTATGAAGGTATTTACATACATGTCCCGATATAACCCCAAGTCCCCCAAAAAGTAGTTATCCACTACACAACCACTTCATTCACTATATGAATACCCTCACAAAATACTTGGAGGGGGAGCCATCATGAGCCCTGGCCACTGGAATATATCAGGAGGCCACCATATTTCCACTGTGATGCTTATTTAAGGAAGACCTATGCTTTATGGAAGAACTTACAGGTTCCCCTTATGATAGGAGGGAATGTTTGGTGCCCCTGGTTTCCAGATACCTCAGGAACATGAACACACAGAGCATCTACCCCAATATCCCTCTTTATCTCCCCCCTTTGACACAGTCCTTTGGTTAGAGGTCTTTATATTTGATTACCATATTAGACCTCCATATGCACTTCTCCACCTCCCTGCACCCCCCCCCCAATCTTTTGGTTATTACCGGTATGTATCTTGCCAGTGTTCTAATATTAGCTTTGTTGAGATAATCCTTTCTGTTGATTCTAATTTTATAGCTTAATTACAGGTTATGTTTGTCTTGTTTGGACATTTTTTCTGAGATATTTTTTAGGTAATAAAAGTTGTATTTCAAGATTACGCATGTACAGTTATAAACAGCATATACGCCAAGTCGCAGCACAACAAGGGTATTACAATACCCCAAATCTCTTACAAACCTGGTGGACCAAACTCAACTGCGGTAGGCCCTAAAGCGGCCCGGCCATGAGAGTACCCTCCAAGGCCGTTGCTGCCCATTGCAATAGTGCGCTCTTGTATAGAATTCAACAGTAAGGAATGTATTCACATACAAAGCAAACACCAATGACACAACAATACAAGAGAAAACGAAGAAAAAGGGCAAGTGGGGGGAAGAAAAGAAGGAGAGAGGGATGAGAAAAAAAAAGGAGAAATTAAAAAGAAAAGGAGAAGAGAGAAAGGAAAAGGAGAGAGAAAAAAAAAGGAGGGGGTTTACAGAGAGCATGAGGAATGCGGAGGGACGTGAACATCGAGTATGTCCGGAAGTCAGACGGGCAGAAGCGTGACCCTGGGCCGCCAGTCCCTACAAAAGGAATCCCGAGTCAGCCGTCACATCCCATTAGCATCCCTCAAGGTCGGACCCATCCCATTGAGCCTCCTGCTCACGGCTCAAGCCGTGTTGCAACTACGAGTCTCTCTGGTGCCAATCCCAATAGTACCAGGAATATAAAGTAATCTGGTAGTGAGGAAGCCAAACTCTGTGCTTCCGGAGCCAGGCATCCCTTTCACGGTCTCTTTACAGCCACGTGCCTATATGAAGCAGAGATTACCGACTCCGAGACAGAAAACTATGACCACCAGTGCCAAGTTTTAATCAGGCTGCTCCTGGCGCCTTGCCACAATCCAGAAAAATTTATGCCGATGCAGACATAAACCTTGGCCCCCTTGTGGTTTTTGATAATGTCAATGAAAATGTTACCTTGTTAAATTTTAAGGCTGCCTGGACGATGATGGGACAGCAAGGGCATCCACTAATACACTGCGCTACAAGGAAGGGAAGTCTGTATATGGTTTGTTTTAGACTGTGAATGTATAAAGCGGCATCAGTGAAACAAAGCCACAACACATCTAATATTATAGGAATATTTTATACATACTATTAGTATATATTATGGGCTAGATTACAAACCCAACGCTAAAAGAGGGAAAACATGCGCCTGCAGCTTTCAAAGTAGAGTCCCCATTTTAGCGTTAAGATTCCAGGGCAGGTGTCAATTCAAACGTAGCGCTACCCTCAGTGATACTCGAGGTAGTGTTTCCGTGTCGCCGTATCACATCCTGGAGTTTATAGGATTAAATGGAGGGTTGCGCTGCCGGACCACGAGAGCGAGATCACAGAGGGAGACTGGGGAGTATTTCTCCCCGTCTCACGGTCAGGAGTAGCGTTGGATTGGGCTTCTATACTCGTACAGGATGAGAGGTGAGTATCGGATTTATTGATGGGGGTTTTAGGGGGTGCTAAATGATTCTGCAAAAGCAGAATCATTTAGCATCAGCTTCTAGGCTGGGGTCAGACGAGCGCACTTCAGAGTGGAAGGAACGTCCGTGAGAGTGGACGTTCCTTCCACTCGACGCCCGTCTGGCCACATCGCTGAGCGCAGTTAGTGACCTCAGCGCTGCAAAGCGCGATCCTCCTATGGTGGATCGTGCTTTGTAGCCCCGTCAACGCACGTTTCGACGGAGAGGCTTTGTGGGCGGATGCTTGTCTCGCGCACAAGTGTGCGACCGACCCCGTTGCAGCATCACAACTCTGCAACGGATGCCGGTAGGCACGTCAGTACGTGCGTACGTATTGCGCTCGTCTGACACCGGCCTTAGGTGTAGCTAAATTTTAGGATTGCGCATCGGTCCAGTAATCTGTGCTTGTAATACCTTACTTATCCCAAGTCCTAACGCTAATTACTGATTGTGCATCCTATACTTAACATAGGGAACAAAGGGACAGTAAGCTCACGCAAGCTAGAGCAATCACCGATTTTTCAGGGGTTTAGCGTTAGGGATATAATATGGGAGCATGCGTTAAAGTCACTTATCCTGACGTTAATGCTTACTCACCAGCCCGCTACAGTTAGCGTTCAGTATGTAATCTAGCGCTACATTTTTTTATTATTTAAATTTTTGCAGCAATTCCATTTCTAAAAACAAACAAAATATTCATATTTTTTGTTACAAAATGCTCCAAAACAAAAAAAAAAATAAACGATATACCCAGATTTCATTAACATGTTCATCTGGTGACAGATTGCTATATTTAGTATGCCAAACTACCACTAAATATTGCTCCAGTGTCTGAAAATAACACATCCTTGTGCAAAATCCCATAAAAAAAGTATTAATATAAAAAGGTACTTCAAAAGTATCTTTTCCACGTGATATAATTCTCCGGGAATATGTTCAATATGCTTCAAATAATCTCTGCATCATCATGGATATTTTTTTTTTTTTTTTAAACGAAACAGGTGGGAAATGACATCTCTGCACATTGGCAGGATGTCACAACTAATCAGAGCGAAAACCAACAAAACGTTTATTCCGAAGAGATGTGCAAAATTCACACGGCGCAGTGTTCAGCTAAATTGGCATTTCCATTAGTTTGCAATTAAAAATAAAGCATACGCGATTTCTCTTTTTTTCCGTCCTCCGTAAGAGTAAAGAAAAAACAATTAAAGAATCCAAATGATAGGTCTCTCTCCGCAGCGGCAGTCTCATGGGAGGAGGGCTTGTGGTGATGATATGGTTAATGTATTTTGGGTGAACTATGACATCTTTCCATTGAAGGGAAATGTCACAACAAAGGATAGAAATAGACACATTTCTGTAGCTCTTAGTATCTTCTTTGATTTTGAAGTAAATAATATGGGTTTGATGAGAATGATGAGGATTTCAGGCAGGGGTTGCTAATCCTACAAGAGCGAAACGGAGCAGCAGTGGACGAGGGGGAAGAGGGATAAAGGATGGGGCGATGGTGGACTGGATTCAGCAGAAACAAAACTCGATTTTATTTTGTGGTAAGGTAAAAGAAAACCATGACATTAATACGGCAGGAAAGGAGCAGAAACCGAGAAGGAAACGACAGGGCGCACAAAGAGAACCAATAGTGGGTTAATGGAGGAAAGGGGGCGCAGCGCATAAAACAGGGAGGGGAGACACAGGAGGAAAGATCTGAGCCGTGGAGCGGAGACAAAGAAAGAAATGACAAATGGCTACCCGTCAGCACCGCGTTCCCATAGTGAGGACAGCACCAGGTGCTGCGTTTAGGCTTCGGTACCCTCTATGGTTGATGCTGACCCTCGATAAATCAAATTTCAGATCAAATCACCACAGCCAGACAGCAAATAAGATGTCCTTGTTAGTGTACAATACAGGGTCCTGCTGTGTATTCTGTACAACACCAGTAATAATCAACTAAATACACGTGTAGTACACAGGCACACACACACACACACACACACACCTCCAGGCTGTCATCGCTCACTCATCACCTACACATTCTGCGATCACAGCCGGGACAGAGGCTCCACTATGCCATGATTTGGGGTACTTTCGAGGGCTTACTCTATGTATTTCATATTAGCGCCTTATACAATATAACAAAAACATGCTTTATCTGTGCAACAAATATGTTTTCCTTTGTCTCCGGTCTTGAATTTTTGAATCGCATGAGTTGCACATATTTTGTGTACATGCTGACAATTTGGCGTCAAAAATTTGATGCACTGACCAGTCCTTCAGTCATAGTATATGTTGTAATATAAAAGGAAAAGAACCCAAAGAGCTCAGCAAGTGAAAAAGCAGCAACGCACCTATGTGCACACTCCACAAAATATAGAAAGAAAAAATGGTGGCTGCACTATAATAATCCTCCAATATATATATATATATATTGATAAAGAAATCAGACAACGTGTAAGTGTAACTCACATCGTGCACACACAATACACATACTGTCAATGTATGACAAAACACATCTGAAGTGCACACAGAAAAAAAAAAAAAAAAAAAACATAAAAAAAACAAGTGTCCTAATAAAAAAATAAAAAAAAAGATACACACCAATTGACTGCCAATTGTCTGTTTAAATGTTGGTTTTATTACATTATTTATCACAACAATTCAATAAAGAGAATTTTATTATATACCTATTGATTCACTGCCTTTTTTGGAGCTTCGTGCCCATTTTGGCTATTTTTATAATCATACGCCCTTATCATGGAGGAATCCCAAAGGAACGGGTCTGACGTTTCTACTCACTTCTCTCTTGTAGCAGAATATGGTTTGTACATATTCCAGGGCAGCAGGTTTCAAGTGCTTCTCAGTATATTAGCGAGAGGAGCCAAAAGAAAACATGGCGGCCCTGTCCCTAGTGCCAATATGCAGTGCTAGGATGAAGTAATCTTTTTGTGATGACAGTGTGCATTTTCAGCCATTTCTCTGTCACTTTGCCCTTCTCGGTGACGGGTTCTGCGCAGCCCCTGGTCCTTCTGACTTTCCTCTTTAATTTTCACAGTATAAACAGCTATCAAAAACAATCTCCCTGCTTCATCGCTGACAGATTTCATATTTGTCCTGTGCACACAGTTTAATCGTTTCTATTTATCCCGCCGCCGGTCCAATTTAATTACTGATAAATCAGAGCGGACGTGTCACACCGTGACTGTATCTCTGAAGGCCTTTTCTGCCGTCCCTGACCTGATCTTCATTATACCCCGTCCTTGTTCAAACAGCCATATAGCGACTGAAACAGTAATGTGTTCTCCTTGGCCCCCCTTATTTTCTTTTTGTTTCGGTTCATCACAAAAATAACTGCAAGGCCGTAGTTCATTTCTCATACATAATAAAGGAGCTTTATATTCTGGGACTTCTCATAACGCAGGCAGTGACACCTCATTTAACATCCCAATGGATGAGGCATATAGTTTACCTTGAACAAGACGGTCACACTACGAACAAGTTCCCGATCCTTCCCGCATTTTCCAGCGGCTTATTTTGTACGCCAGCCATTAAACACCCCCAGGGGCGTCCCTGCCAAGCTGCGTAAGGGGTAACTTTCTGCTGAAATTTAAAAATAAAAAAAACACGGGTATCTCGCTCGGGCATACTAAGCCTGCAGCATCTTGCTGGAATATAGTAGCTCCCAGCACAGAATGGGACCAAGGACCCATTGAACTTCCACAATCATTATCGAAAAATACATCTACGGTCAGACTATGAATAGGAGCCAGGCTGCCTCGGCACAGCTTTGTGGAAATATAGATTTTGGTAACAGATGAAGTGTAACTGGACGTCTAGTGAAGTCATTTCATATTCATATTTCACATAGGCAGTGCTCTTGACTTGATAATTGTTAAAAATCGAGGTCGTTACCAAAGGCCTTTGACCAGTACCTTGTGGATTATTAAAGCCTTGTATGTACAATACAGAGACGTTCAGTCCCCTCTAAAACAAAACTTAAAACAGGCATTTCAAACGGATTTGTCACGGACGGCTGTATGGTTTGTAGACGTAGGAAGGGTGGGCCAAAATGTATAAATACATTACACTCAGAAATTAGATTTAATGACACAAGTGTCTACTCCATGGGCCCTTCCATAAGCATATAGACAAGGCTCTAATCACCAGAACCTGGAATAATGCAGTTCATCAGGTTAAAGGGACACTACCACCAACATATGAAATGATTCATTTATTGGGTTTATTTTATGTTGTTGATATCTTACATGTACTTGGTTTTTCTCATGTTCGTGTAGTTAACAACTTAGGAACCAGATGATTTTACCATTGTCAGTCTGAAATTGCCCAGTGCTGTTTTTACATTTCTGCGCTGTTTGTGTATAAGGTCTAATTTTCCTCTTCCTCGTTTATGGAACCCACACATATATTAAATACAACTTTTCTCACCATTAAATTGACTTTCTAAAAGATATGATTATTTTCTTCCTATTGTATAATTTACTATGAAACACACACACACACATATACACTATATTGCCAAAAGTATTCGCTCACCCATCCAAATAATCAGAATCAGGTGTTCCAATCACTTCCATGGCCACAGGTGTATAAAATCAAGCACCTAGGCATGCAGACTGTTTTTACAAACATTTGTGAAAGAATGGGTCGCTCTCAGGAGCTCAGTGAATTCCAGCGTGGAACTGTGATAGGATGCCACCTGTGCAACAAATCCAGTCGTGAAATTTCCTCCCTCCTAAATATTCCAGTCAACTGTCAGCTGTATTAAAAGAACGTGGAAGTGTTTGGGAACGACAGCAACTCAGTCATGAAGTGGTAGGCCATGTAAACTGATGGAGCGGGGTCAGCGGCTGCTGAGGCGCATAGTGCGAAGAGGTCGCCAACTTTCTGCAGAGTCAATCGCTACAGACCTCCAAACTTCATGTGGCCTTCAGATTAGCTCAAGAACAGTGCGCAGAGAGCTTCATGGAATGGGTTTCCATGGCCGAGCAGCTGCATCCAAGCCATACATCACCAAGTGCAATGCAAAGCGACGAATGCAGTGGTGTAAAGCACGCGGCCACTGGACTCTAAAGCAGTGGAGATGCGTTCTCTGGAGTGACGAACCGCACTTCTCCATCTGGCAATCTGATGGACGAGTCTGGGTTTGGCGGTTACCAAGAGAATGGTACGTGTCTGACCGCATTGTGTCAAGTGTAAAGTTTGGTGGAGGGGGGATTATGGTGTGGGGTTGTTTTTCAGGAGCTGGGCTTGGCCCCTTAGTTCCAGTGAAAGGAACTCTGAATGCTTCAACATACCAAGACATTTTGGACAATTCCATGCTCCCAACTTTGTGGGAACAGTTTGGAGCTGGCCCCTTCCTCTTCCAACATGATTGTGCACAAGTGCACAAAGCAAGGTCCATAAACACATGGATGACAGAGTCTGGTGTGGATGAACTTGACTGGCCTGCACAGAGTCCTGACCTCAACCTGATAGAACACCTTTGGGATGAATTAGAGCGGAGACTGAGAGCCAGGCCTTCTCGTCCAACATCAGTGTATGACCTCACAAATGCACTTCTGGAAGAATGGTTAAAAATTCCCATAAACACACTCCTAAACCTTGTGGACAGCCTTCCCAGAAGAGTTGAAGCTGTTATAGCTGCAAAGGGTGGACCGACGTCATATTGAACCCTATGGATTAGGAATGGGATGTCACTTAAGTTCATATGCGAGTCAAGGCAGGTGAGCGAATACTTTTGGCAATATAGTGTATATCAGGCCTCAAAATATCCACTCGCCTGCTTGCATTTGGCGAGTGGAAATTACATGAGGGCGAGTGGGAATGCAGAGGCATGGCTGTATAGGAGTTAGGTGGGGCAACTAGTGGCGAGTAACTCTTAAGGCCTGGCTAGTAGCTTGGGACTTGAAATTTTGAGGCCTGGTGTATATATATATATTTTATGATGAGAAAAAAAAAATAAGTGGCAAAAAAAACCACACTTTTTTTCCAAATTTGATCCCCAAAATCTAATCGCTAAATAGTTTAGAAATTTTGTCCTCAGTTTAGAAATACCCAATATTTACATGTTTTTTGCTTTTAACCTCTGCACTGCTCAGCCATTTCACCTCTGTCTGCTGAGCTCATTTTGAGCTCAACATGTTTAAATGTGACTTGAAGGTTTTTTTTTTTTTTCACCAAACATGAACATGTTTGGTATCAAAGGACCCCCTACTCCAGCACTGGGCAGCTAGGCGTTACATGGTCACCTGGTGTCATCACGCACATGCGTGATTACGTCAATGGGTGGGGGGAGGCCCGGAGGTTTGGTTGACATCCAAGATATCAGCCACCTCTGGGTCAAGTCTGCGATCCGGAGCTGGATCGCAGACCGGCACGCAAGGGGTTAAAGAGAGGCATCGCTTGAAGGAGGATTTTTTACTTTTAATTCATAGCCGATCGGGAGGGAGAGGGGTCCAAAAGACTCCCCCCCCCCTTCTTTTCAGGCACTCTCCCAGTGCCTGACGATGACGTCAGTGCAACGGCCGGGGTCCATAAAACCAGACCACCAGAAGTCAGACCACTGCAGGTCCGCGGCCAGAGAGGCAAGTATAGGGAGGGAGTGAGGTTTAAAGGACAAGACATACAGGGTACATCCTTGGTCCTTCAGTGACATTGGTCCTTATGGGGTTAAGAAAATATTTTACTCCACATGTGTCACTGGGTGCATCCATGCTATGATATTTTGTATCAAACACAGGTGAATTGACAGTGAAATACAGTGTAATTCGTCGTCAAAATTTTCCATTAGGGATGCACCGATACCACTTTTTTAAGACCGAGTACGAGTACAGATACTTTTGTTCAAGTACTCACCGATACCAATTACCGATACTTTTATTTTATGTCATGTGACGCTTTCCAATAAGAACAGACCTCCTATAAAGCCCCCAGGTCTCATGGATATGCCCCCTGCTCATGGATATCCTGACCCCAGCTCATGGATATCCTGACCCCTGCTCATGGATATGCCCCCCCCCAGCTCATGGATTTGCCCCCCAGCTCATGGATTTGCCCCCCAGCTCATGGATTTGCCCCCCAGCTCATGGATTTGCCCCCCAGCTCATGGATTTGCCCCCCAGCTCATGGATTTGCCCCCCCTGCTCCGCTCATACTTACCTTCCTCCAGCGCCGCCGGAATGTCTCCGCGCGCGCGCTCGTTGGAAGGTCCCCAGCCGCGACCACGGGACCATGTGATCGCGGCTGGGGTCCTTCCAACGACGCGCGCGCGGGAACTTTCCCGCGTCGCTGAAGGAAGGCAAGTATGAGCGGAGAGCAGCTGCAGGGCCTGTCTGAATGCAGATAGACAGGCCCTGCAGCTGCTCACTTTGTTTAATACTTACCTTCCTTCAGCGCCGCCGGGAATGTCTCCGCGCGCGCGCTCGTTGGAAGGACCCCAGCCGCGACCACGTGGTCCCACTGTGTCGCGGCTGGGGTCCTTCCAACGAGCGCGCGCGCGGAGACATTCCGGCGGCGCTGAAGGAAGGTAAGTATTAAACAAAGGTGAGCAGCTCCAGGGGCGGCTGTCCGAATGCCGATAGAGCATTCGGACAGCCGCCGCAGCCCCCTCGGATACCGGCTCAATGCCGGCTTCCGGTATCGGAAAAAAATATCGGGGTACTGCACGAGTACCAAGTACTCCTGCAGTACCCGGTATCGGCACCGATAGATACTAGTATCGGTATCGGTGCAACCCTATTTTTCCATAGAAGACTATTGTGTCTTCTATTCACAGAACGCTGAATTGCACCAATAAGCCTGGATTTTCAGTGTTTCAATTCGACAGGTTTAAAAACAGACGAAATCCACAGGTTTCAATGTAAGTCATATCTTTTTTAAAAAGACTGGTTATTCTTTTAATTTTTTTAAATACATTTTATTATTTTATAACAGACCCTTTTATTATTTAGACACATTTATATTGATTAAAACTCCTATTATTAGGAGAAAAGGAGTCTTTTTTTCGTTTGGTTTTCACCGATGTCCGATAACAGCTTCAGTGACTCCAATCTTGGAAAGATTTATTGAACATTCGCTAAATAGTGAAGTCACAGTATTTTTCAGCTAAATGGAATCACCAAAGAAAACAAACCAACGAAATTGCATGTAATTTCGGTTCTTTGTGAGTAGACCCTACTGTGTTGCATTAAGCATTTAAGCATAGAATTGAGTCTATGGGTCATCATCGTATTGCGTGAGATGTATTCAAAAGAACATCAACGGGGGTAAATTAGAAGTCTTTTAACCCTTTGCCGCCACAGGATGAACTATACCGTCCCTGCGGTAGGTGGGACTGGTGTCTATGGGCCGCAACAGGCCCACTTTACCAGTTGGCGCGCGGTGTGCGTAATTGGCTGCCGCACATCAGATGCGTAGGTGGGCAGGAGGAGTAGCCATCCGCAGCAGCCGTCAAGCTGGGCATACGCCCCGCCAGCATTACTCCCCCCCAGAACAACATGCCTGGTGGTAAGGGGTTGAGCTCCAGTCTTATCACACAGCCTGGAGAACACAACATCCCCCTGCAGCCTCATCTCTACATCCCTCCTCCATCTCATTAACTTATAGTATACAAGCTAAACGACAGCTGTAAAGTAAAACTTTTGCACAGATTGTGGTAATTGTTACATCATGGGAAAAATACACAAAATACCTAACTTTATTATTTCTTTTTACATGCAATTACTTCAAACAAAGAAAACCAGCAGCATGTGTTTTATATGAGGGATTTTTATTGTAATGTACAGGTAACCCATATACAGCTTATGTTAGCGGTATTGTCCCTTTAACACTCCCTTCATGCACTGATATCAACGTGCTGACCCCAGCATGAGAAGCAGAGTCATTGGATTGGCTGATTTACACGGAATTTATGTAGTGGATGAAATTGAGGCTGTGTGCGGCTCACGGTCAGTATGTTTCACAGCCCTGACTTAAAAGGGTTAATCTGGCTCCTAAATGAGCGGCGGCCTATTTTGATAGAGCATGTCATTTTGACTCATACGCTTTGAAGAGGTATGTTCTTTTTTTTAATGACATGCCGTTTCTTGTGACTATTTTTTCAAGAACCTGTATAACAAAAGGTCACAGATACTGAGAGACTGGAGCACTTTTCCAATTGAGCTGTCAGCTTTCCTTGCGACTCGCAGGTTACGCTGCTTTCTGTACATTAATAGCTCCTATGTGTATAGGGAGTCATTAATAGCAGCCAACTAGAGAAGATTCACCATAGCTGCCTGTGCCTGGTCGTAACGGACTTTGCAAAAGGTAAAAATTCACTTAACACTTTGAAATAAATGCACCAAAAAATATTAAACTTCTCTCCGATCCAGGTGCAGAGCAGCTTGATCCGCCGCTTGCTCTCCATGTATGCAGCAGAGCACTGGGAACAAGTAGCTCCCAGCATCCTATGTCTCCTTCACGACCCGCATACATAAGCCCGTGCTTCACTCCAATGAGTCCTATGGGCTCCCCGAACAGATACCAGAGGCGGCACATGGCACCACTGCTGTTATCCATGAACAGCTTCCAAATATTCTGAATTGAGCCGCTAATAGATCAGTCCAGTTGGAATAGAGTCATTAATAGCGAGCCGCGAATGGATAACAGCCTACGTACAATTTATCCATTTGCAAGCCACTGGAATAGGGCTGTGTATCTTACGTGAATGTTAACCATGCAAAGGGGATAGAAACATACTTAAACTTACACTTTGGGCAGCATGCAGCCAATCACTACACAAGTTGATCGTATCCAACGTCCGACATACAGCTGACTCTAGAACGGATTGGCTGTGCGCTGACCAAGTTTAAGTGTTAAGACCGCTTTGTGGAAGCTTTGCATTATAATATTATCATTTATACAGAGCCAACAGCTTCCACTGTGCGTCACAATGAGGAGTTGAGAATTAAACAAAGAAATTACAAAAAAAAAATTAGGAACCAGAGGTGGGGGTCCTGCTCCGAGGAGCTTACAATCTAGAGGTGGCATTCGAGTCATAATAATATTCACTATTCAATTAGGCTGGATTGTATTTCTTGCACAGGTCAAAATGGCCTCCAGCAACTGTTTGAATGGGGCAGCTGTTTCCACTTTATATTTTAGAGGTACAACATAACAGCTGTAAGGCAATAAGGCTGGCCGTCCACGGGTACCGTAGTTGGGCGACCGACTTGGTCACCTGACTACCGGCAACGCCAATGGCTGATCAGTGACATCCACTGGAAGCGTCTGTGGACAACCCAGATCGGCCGACGGACAGGACGGCCAACGAAAAACCAAACAAACAAAAAAAACACTGTGGGGGAAAAAAAAAGCCTGCTTTGGCGACAGAAAAATAAAAAACACACCAAAAAACCCCCCAAAAAAACTGTCTTTGGTGCTGAAGCGCAGTTAAAGCAGGGGAAGAAAAAAATATACATCCTCTCCAAAGGCTGCAATTAGCTTACAGCACCAGGGACAGCAACACTAAATGCCAAAAGATGCTCGGAGGGCGAGAGAGAAAAAGCCTGGTCTTTTGTTAAAAAAAATAATAATAATAATAAGACACCAAAATTTCAATAAATAAAAAGGCTTTTTGCTGCGGATTAAAAAATTAATAAACTGTTGAATAATAATAATAATAAAAAAAAAAGAATAAAATTTAATCCAATGGGCTTCGCACTGAATCACTTCTCTATGGGGCATTTTCCCTGCCACGGCGCAGCGGTTTAGGCTAGTGTCAGACGAGCGTCTTTGGAGAGTGGAAGGAATGTCCGTGAGAGTGGACGTTCCTTCCACTCAACGCCCATCTGGCCACCTCGCTGAGCGCAGTTAGTGACCTCAGCGCTGCAAGGCTCGATCCTTCTATGAAGAACCGCACTTTGCAGCTCCGTCAACGCGCGTCCTAGCGCTTTGCTGGAGAGGCTTGGGTAACGGACGAATGTTGCGCGCGCATTTCGTTCACCTGCACAAGCGTGTGACCGGCCCCGTTGCAGCGCCACAACGCTGCGACGGACGCCGGTAAGCACGTCAGTACGGGTGCACATAGCACGCTCACCTGACGCCGGCCTAATCTATACAATTCATTTTTTCATGTAAATTGTACCAGATTGTCCGATTTCATCTGACCAAATTCCATGAAAAAGTGAAAGGATCGCTAATCTGTTGTAATCGCATAAAATCGTCTGAAATTGTCCGATGGTGGTCGGATGCAGTGGATGAAGGCTGATTCACCTGCATGTTGCAGGATCGGTCGGACGACTTCAGACGATAACAGATGCTCGCACCATCGCACAAATATGGCCAGCCTAAAACTCCTAGCAAAGAATCTCTAAACTATAATATAACAAGAGAAAAAAGATGTCATCTGCGCTATTTTCATGTACAACAAAACACTATCCGAGGTTTTAGTTAGTTTTAATGGCCATTGAAACGTAAGCTCGCTCGCCCCTTCAAGGCACCTCTTTGTAGAGTGAGTCCTAACCAATGTACCAAAAGCTGCTCTACTGAGCAACTACATGCCCCTCCTGCTGCTTTTCAGCTAAGGAGAGGCAGAAAATGGTGGGTTTTATTTATACACGCACCAAGCACTTCCCATTTGGGGTTGAAAACAAAAACATGGAAAAAGGAACAGCAGCAAAAATGACGAACTGGTGTTACATACATACAGAAAAAGTATGCTGTATGTATATTATGCTGTAACACCAGTTCGTCATTTTTGCAGCTGTTCCTTTTTCCATGTTTTTGTTTTCAACCCCAAATGGGAAGTGCTTGGTGTGTGTATAAATAAAATCCACCATTTTCTGCCTCTTAGCTGAAAAGCAGCAGGAGGGGCATGGAGCTGCTCAGAGCAGGAACATCTTTTGGTACATTGGTTAGGACTCACTCTACAAAGAGGTGCCTTGATGGGGGTGAGTGAGCTTACGTTTCAATGGCCATTAAAACAAACTAAAATCTTGGATAGTGTTTTGTTGTACATGGAAATACATAGAAACGAGCGCAGATGACACCTTTTTTCTCTTGTTATGTTTTATACATGAACTGGGCTGTTACTCCTGACTGTTGCAGCCGCTCTGGTGAGTACAGCCGCAACGCCATTTTTTCTGTATGTATCTAAACTGTAATAGATGTTAGAAATCTCTTTGTGTAAAGAAGATACTTTGCTTTAATAGTTTAAATGACATAACTGGCCATGATAGGATTAATTGCATGTGTATGTTTAATTGTATTTGATAGTGAGAGGGAGTGGCAGCAAAATGTGGATTGCCAAAGGGAGAACCAAACCGAATACGTCCCAGGAAAAATACAGGCAGGTCATTTGGTCCTGGAATGACCCGTAAGCAGGTGGCATCATTTTTACTTAAATTTTGCAAGATGAGTTAATCTGTAAAGTAAATCAAGCAGTGATGTGACAGACATTGATTGGAGGTATATATCCAGTGCTTTCATATCACACAACCAAAAAAGCCTACCAATTTATAGGACTTCACAAGGCTCTGAAGCCAAAGCCATGGCCTAATGATCTCCCCAGAGACATTTTCACAAACTGTCACCCTAACAGAGACGCATTTAATGGTAGTGTGTAAGTTACGTGGATATAAGGGTTATTGTGCTCCAATACGGAACCGCCGCATTTTACAGAAGTACTTATGCTACTAAGTGACAGAGTAGATAAATATTGCTGGGGATTTACTTAACACCTTCTGGTAGGATGGGACAGATGCCAGGCCCAGGCCTAAAGCAGAGAAATTCCAATGCACTTGTCGCCCCAAACAATACACTGGAAAGCTGCCCCTAAAAGGAAGCCTCTAGAACAGGGTTTGATGGAAGCACTCTCTCTTCCGCCTGTCCTGCTCTCCAGACACCCCCTCGTTGCGGTCAGCCCGGCTATTGGGAACGCGGTCCTCAGCGCCTCGAGCAGCTTGACCCGCTTGCTTCTGCCTGCTGGGAGACCTGGGCTGGATGGCAGGGATCTGTGCCAGTGCTGGGCTGAAGTTACAGCAGCTTCTAGGGATCTGCAGCCTTTCGATCTCCTGATCTGTAGCCTCGATGTTAGGTCAGTCTTTCAGATGGCCGCTCAGTGCCTTCTGATGGTGAGTGTAGAGGAATAACACACCAGACAAGCTGCATGCATCAACCAAGAACTATATGCTTTACTAATGTCATGCAAGGCCCCAGTCTGAGTGAGGTCTGAGACAGCTGCATATTTTGCCTAATTACAGAGCCGCTTCTGTTTTTGGGGCAAGATTGCATTGTATGAACATTTTATTAAGTGAAGGTTTCAATAAAAAATAACACACGGGTGTGTAAATGAAATATATATATTTATTATTAGGCATGTCAGAAAAATACAGCCATATAATTTTCATCAGCTGTAATTATATTTGAATTATTTATCAAATAGTCACCTAAATAGATGTGTCAAGACATGTGGCCCTTAACATGCAAGTGTGGTATGAAACACCGGTCTGTGTAGGTCGTGGTAAAGGTCACAGGCTAGGAGAAAAAAATAAATGATAAATTTGGCAAAACGGGCATTACTAAGTGATACACAAACAGACACGAAGGGACTGCCTAACACCAGTCCTTGCAGTGGACAGACTAAATATGCAAACAAGGGACAAAGAGAGAGTAGACAGTAACCATAGCCAGCCAAGGTCTACAAACCCAGAGAAAACAATATCAAGCAAACAGATGGATAAAAGGTACAAAGAAACAGCACACTATGAGCAAGCCGTGTCGGATACCAGAAGATGAAGACAGAATGTCTGTGCTATTGGGTCCAGAAAGGATACCACAACAAGGCGAGGAAGATATGAAGGGAGAATGATTATATATCCAGAGCGTGTGTGTGTGTGTCATATGCCAGCGTCATCGTAGTGTGCAAAAACGTACCGAAACATGGGGCAGGAGACTAAATCAGTGGGGAAGTGGCAGCCTGATTCCTGCAACGACCTCCTGGACATGAGACAGCCCTGGGACACAGGAGTAGGGACCAAAAGGTATGGGCTGATTGCACGTGGAAGGAGAATTTGATAAACGTCCCTCCCTATACCATGTTTCATCTAAGAAGGTCTTCACATTTGTATCTGTGATATGAACAGATGTCTGTCAGTGTTGGTTCACTACACAGAATCTACAAGGATGTTCTTTAGGTAAGGTTTCCATGGATCTAAACTGGACGGCATTCACAGGAGCAATAGCGAAAGGCTGTGGCTACAATTAGGAGCTCACAAGCCTCTACTCCTGCCCTTAGAGGACATTATCAGGAGGTTCTCCTTCTAATTTGTGTTCGGCTCCATGCTGCAAGCTTAGCTTTCTCTTTATGATCCAGTTTTGGGTTTTTGCTGACTTACAGGTCACAGAATTCTCAGTCAGAACTTTTATTATTACTTTTTAATAAAAGTTACAATGCTAAGAAATATCCCACAGCTTTTTATTTATAGTAGACTCAATGTAGCTCATCCTTTAGCATACACAGTATCACTCAAGCTCTGAGCGATTGTGCACGCTACACAAATTACATAAGAAGCTGCAGTACTTTCGGAAGTCCTGCGCTGAAGAGGAGGAGCTGAATGACACCGAGGGAGAAATGGTGAGGATTTACATCTGGGAAAACACTTTAAAAAAAAAGAAAATAATTTGGCAAATGATGTCAGCAGCATCTGTCAAATTAAAGGGGCTAAAAAGGGGGAAGGGGCATCATTTTTTAGTAGTGTGGCCCTTTAAATGATTTTTCCAAAAAAAAATTAAAGTTAAATTAAACATTAAAACACAAGTTTAAAATGATAAAATACTCACCTCTGATCACATGTTATTATGCAACATCTAGTTTCGCCGCTAGCAAAAGGAAACTCAAAACAAATAATCCTCAGTGTTCTGCTGCTGACCCTGTTAAAGCCAGCCCGAGCAGGTCTCCATGGAGTTATATGGACTCCAGGAGACGATATCAGGCTCAGTTACCAGTTTCCTCTGATCACAGGTTGATTTGCCAATATAGCGGCTCTATGCTGGGCGAGCTGCTAATCACAGCGCCGCAATGAGTTGACAGCTCGTCGTGCTGGCTGATTTACCGGCTGAAGCAGAAGAAAGGTCTTGGATTTATCAAAGCAAAAATGTATATTTTGTGCAGAATTTAATAAGTATGAATTTAAAAAAGCCGACCCATGAGTGCGCGACCCCAACATAAGTGCCCATTAGGGTTCTAGAAATCCCGCTTCAGCCTCCAGGTAATAACATCCCGATGGTTACATTATGTGACCGCAAGCCTAACATTTTCATGAAAACAGAGTGCCCCCTGCTTGGCTCACCCGCACACCCAAAATATAAAAATAGAATGATAAAAGTAACAATTGAAGACAAGTGGAGGCAATCCATAATAACTGACCATTGGAAAAACTTCAGATCTGCTACGATTTTTTTCCTCGTAAGCTAAAATTGGAAATTCATTGGGTTTATCCCAGCAGATCCCCATTTATTGGCTTACTCCACACACGGTTTGCAGACAGATGGGGTGGGATCCAATTAGATACATATCACTATGGGAATATTCCATATGATATGTCTAACACACGAACACAAAGCACATGTCCCGCGTGAGCCAGACACAGCACTGTGCTTTGCCTAGTCTCTGAATAGAGCCGGATAACTTTTTTCCAATCAGGTTCTCGTGCTGTCACACTCTCACGTCTTGTTTCATTTCACTTTTGTTTGTGTTTTTTTTTTTTAATAAATTTTTTTTGCAAACAAAAAAAGAACACAATTCTGAATTTGCATAGATACAGTAATCACACTCCACGTGCAGATCTGTTGTGCTGATTATTGTGTCCCTGCTCTGTACACGTCATAAAAACATTTTCACTGGCAAATTTCAAAACAGCATTTGTTCCTCTGTATATGGGAATGTTAATACAGCATGAATATATAATGCATATACACTTGTTGCACCTTTGTAAAAAGCCATCTAGTATGGCGTGGCACTGGCAAGGAGGGTTATGTGTTAAAACAAAACCAGGAAGCAAAATAAGTGAGAAATTGCAAACTTCATTTGCATGTCCTACCCAGAGTTCCTTGCTTTATATGGGGAACATAGCACATGAGCTCTGTTAAGCATTTCTCTGAATTGCTGGGATGTGTAATGTCTTCTACATTAATATACTGTGTATATCATTACCATATACTAAAACTACACATATGCCAAAGAAACAAATACTAAATGGGGCTTATTGTTGGGCGAGGGTCTGTGTAAAGTACATTTATACTGTGTATAACATATATTGGGTACATAACATACACCATTTGGATCTGGTACATACACGTATAAAGCTTCTCTCTACAGCACACTTGGTACATGTATACAGCATCTCTATTTATAAAACACACAGGATACATATACACGGCCTCACTATATTTGACACACAAATACAGCCAATTTCTCAATAAAACACACAAAATACATAAATACAGCACCTTACTCTATACAACACACTGGGCACACGCATACAGTCTATATATATATATATATGAGCTGGGAAACAGGTAGCGGGTGCAATTGCTCTCTGGGGTGAGCACTCTTGAAAGGTTCAGAGACCAGACCAGTGACTTTTCTTCAAACGGGGGTACATTTATTGCAGCAACCCACAGGTTATACACCACACTGTATATTGCTCAAAATAAACAGTTCAAAAGCAAAGAAAATTCCTAGCCATGTCCCGGCACTAACTAAACATACAATAGCCCTGACTAACAACCTGTGCAAACCTAGTGTTTGTTAGGATTCAGCAAACCAGCATAACCAACCTTGTGCTCCAGCAGATAGAGACCGTCTGCTCCCCAGACTCCAGAGCGATGTCTGTTTGCCTCACCTGCACTAAATTGCCACTGAGGCAAAGTGCAAAACCAGGTGCTTAGAGGTTCCGGAAGGTGTAAGAGAGAAATCTGGGTGACACATAAACCCCGGACAGGACCTTTCCTTGCTCTCTACATGATGCCCTGTTACAATATATATATAAATGAAAACACACACACACACAGCTTCTCATCATCTATATAAACACACCAGATATATATGCAGCCACCCTCAGGGTATATATATATATATATTAGTCTCTCTCTGTATAACACACAGCCTCTCTCGCTGTATAACACACAGGGTATACACACAGCCTCTTTCTCTCTCTGTAGAACACACAGGGTATACATATACACACAGCCTCTCTCTCTCTCTCTCTGTAGAACACACAGGGTATACACACGGCCTCTCTGTAGAACACACAGGGTATACACACGGCCGCTCTGTAGAACACACAGGGTATACACACGGCCTCTCTGTAGAACACACAGGGTATACACACGGCCTCTCTGTAGAACACACAGGGTATACACACGGCCTCTCTGTAGAACACACAGGGTATACACACGGCCTCTCTGTAGAACACACAGGGTATACACACGGCCTCTCTGTAGAACACACAGGGTATACACACGGCCTCTCTGTAGAACACACAGGGTATACACACGGCCTCTCTGTAGAACACACAGGGTATACACACGGCCTCTCTGTAGAACACACAGGGTATACACACGGCCTCTGTGTAGAACACACAGGGTATACACACGGCCTCTCTGTAGAACACACAGGGTATACACACGGCCTCTCTGTAGAACACACAGGGTATACACACGGCCTCTCTGTAGAACACACAGGGTATACACACGGCCTCTCTGTAGAACACACAGGGTATACACACGGCCTCTCTGTAGAACACACAGGGTATACACACGGCCTCTCTGTAGAACACACAGGGTATACACACGGCCTCTCTGTAGAACACACAGGGTATACACACGGCCTCTCTGTAGAACACACAGGGTATACACACGGCCTCTCTGTAGAACACACAGGGTATACACACGGCCTCTCTGTAGAACACACAGGGTATACACACGGCCTCTCTGTAGAACACACAGGGTATACACACGGCCTCTCTGTAGAACACACAGGGTATACACACGGCCTCTCTGTAGAACACACAGGGTATACACACACCCTCTCTGTAGAACACACAGGGTATACACACACCCTCTCTGTAGAACACACAGGGTATACACACACCCTCTCTGTAGAACACACAGGGTATACACACACCCTCTCTCTAGAACACACAGGGTATACACACACCCTCTCTCTAGAACACACAGGGTATACACACACCCTCTCTCTAGAACACACAGGGTATACACACACCCTCTCTCTAGAACACACAGGTATACACACACCCTCTCTGTAGAACACACAGGTATACACACGGCCCTCTGTAGAACACACGGCCTCTCTGTAGAACACACAGGGTATACACACACCCTCTCTCTAGAACACACAGGGTATACACACACCCTCTCTCTAGAACACACACAGGGTATACACACACCCTCTCTCTAGAAACACAGGGTATACACACACCCTCTCTCTAGAACACACAGGGTATACACACACCCTCTCTCTAGAACACACAGGGTATACACACGGCCCCTCTGTAGAACACACGGCCTCTCTGTAGAACACACGGTCTCTCTGTAGAACACACAGGGTATACACACGGCCTCTGTAGAACACACAGGGTATACACACGGCCTCTCTGTAGAACACACAGGGTATACACACGGCCTCTCTGTAGAACACACTGGGTATACACACGGCCTCTCTCTCTCTCTCTCTCTGTGTATAACACACAGGGTATACACACGGCCTCTCTGTAGAACACACAGCCTCTCTGTATAACACACAGGGTATACACACAGCCTCTCTGTATAACACACAGGGTATACACACGGCCTCTCTGTAGAACACACAGGGTGGATACAGCAGGCAGTGGCAGGCTGGTACCTGTGTGGCTTCGCGGTGGCAAGGCTGGCCCCGGCACAGCTCGGCGGGGGGCTGGGCGCACACCAGCAGGGCGGCGGCGAGCAGGGTGAGGGTGAGGAGGAGGCGGCGGGTTCCCGCGGGAGGCATGGTCCGTTGTGTTCGCCGCGTGCTGCAGCTCCCGGTGATGCGACGAGTTACTCCGGCTGCTGAGAGCACTGAGAGGAGACCGCTCCTGTTACCATAACAACCGGCTGAGTAGCAGCGCCAAGGAGAGATGGAGGGCAAGCGGGGCCGCTCATTGGCTAACGGAGGAGCTTCGTACCCGTCACTGGGGGGGGGCGTTACCACCAGCACAGCCGTCTGGGCCCCCGGGGGCCACTAGTGATTGAGCCACATGTGCCAAGCACCCAGCTCTGATGAGCATTCACCGTGATGCCAGGCCTGCCACAAGTGTCCATTAGGTACAAGGCCTGCCACCACGAGCAGGCAGCCGGCTGTGTCCTGTCCACAGGGCCTGAACTGGGGGCCACTGGCTGAGACCTGCCTGGCCATGGCTGTGAGCTTTACACCTGCAAGGGGAGGGGTGGTATGGAAGTAGTGCCAGGGCGATGCCACCTCCCCAAGGCTGTCATACCCAAACTAGTGGCACCAGCAGGGCAGCCATCACACCAGCCCCCCCACCAAACACACAGCCATAACCTCCAGTCCCCACACCAGGGGCTCCTCATGGTGACCCAACCCCTTCTGTCCCCCAAATTGAGAGAGCCCACCCCAAGCAGCCAGCCCCATCCTCCTTCGCAGATTTGTGCCAATAACCACCGAATTGGCATCAGTTAATTCCACCAAAGTGAAAAGGAAGCCTCATATTCTCATAATAGGACTTTAAATCAACAAAAATGTAATAGAAATGTGTCTAAATAATAATAGAAAAAGCCCTTTAACCACTTGAGCGCAAAGGACGTGGGGGAGCATCTTCCCGTGTGGGGAGGATGCAATATGCATGCCTTTCTGTTGCCCCAGCTCAGCGACAGTCTGGGTTTAGGCTTGTCCCTTTTCTTTCAAGCCAAACCGTCCGAACACTCATACATCTCATACATATGTAGAGTACACACTTTGCGTATGCAGGATGACTGAGGTCTTCTGATGGTGTCACGCGGCTGGGTCAGTATCTAATCACACATGCGCATTGTGGCTGTACTCTGTGTCAGCGACCTAACGCAAGAGAAAACAGAAGTCGTGGTGGATTGTGCAGTCACTTCGGCCTTTGCTGTGTGGCTGCCCCCTGCGTCATCGCGTGCATGCACGATGACATCAGAAAGAGGGAGTAGACCTACCTGGCAGGGGAATCCCAATACAGAAGATGCAGGGCTCATTTGGACCACTGTATCTCCAGATCCATGACACATAGGTGGTCAAATCTGGCCTTTCCGCTGATACCAAACATGACAAGTAAAAATAAAAAACTAAATTAATAAAACTATTTCCTTTTTTCCCTAAAGCAGCAGTATTGTCTACTTTTCAATAATAAAGTGTCAGGACCCCTGCCAGGTGAACCGGAGCAATCCAATAAAAACCCACTGTCACCATGGCAAGCAAGTCAAAACTGTTGCTGCTCCACCCTGAAAGCCTGGCAGCACCTTTCATGACCTGCCCTACTCGTCTCCTAGCCTCTTCTCATAGCATTCCATCTGCCACCCAGAGCCTCCTGTCTTCACAGTTCCCCTGCATCCTTGTTTCCAAGTCCCACCGTGATCCTCAGCCTCCAGCCTTTGTGACCTCTGCCATACCATCCAGAGTCTCCTTTCAGCCCTTTTCCTGTCACGTCTGTCTTGTGTTTGTCCTAGTGTCTCCCTAACAGGGTTATTCAGAGAGCGTGAAAAGCAGGAGAATGACTGGAGAATGAAAAATTCTAGGTCAAAATAGCCAAACCAGAAAAATTCTCCCTTTCATCTCACTTTCCAAATCGGCTATTTTGACCTAGAATTTTTCATTCTCCAGTCATTCTCCGGCTTTTCACGCTCTCTGAATAACCCTGTATGTCTCGTTTCTCCTTCCTGGCTGCCATACCCCTCTGTTCATCCCCTTTCCTGCCCTGCCCCTAGGGTTGCCATCTTTTCTTCAAGCCAAACCCGAACACTCTAGTGTTGGGCTTGGGCGGCTATTTTTTTTGTAGTGTATTCATTATGCGTATATTTACATTATGCGTATGTAGCGCTCACTCCCGAAGGAGCCGCTGAAAATGAACCACGGGTCAGTCTCCCCGCACTAGGGAATAAATATACTCCAGCACCGTTGTGGATTTTATAAATTATATATTTTACTGAAGTAAAAGGCATATAATGAGACATGGTGTTTGTAGATATATTTACAGTATTTCGTATCGCGGTAAACGCGCAGCGGGAAAAAGAAATGCGAGACTTCGTATTTCTGAAAAATGCGCGACCGAGCAGAAAAAAAATACAATGCTTCGTAATTACGAGAAACGCGCA
The DNA here is from genome assembly GCA_009667805.1 of Leptobrachium leishanense. Lineage (NCBI taxonomy): Eukaryota > Metazoa > Chordata > Amphibia > Anura > Megophryidae > Leptobrachium > Leptobrachium leishanense. The sequence goes on along the minus strand of RXON01002190.1, from coordinate 63,734 downwards.
GCGGAAAACAAAATAAGATGCGAATCTTTGCCCCTTTTTCGGATACTAGGGAGTGAGTCCCGAACAGGTTAAGTCCCGAACTGTGAGTGTATGTGTGTGTGTTGTGGTACCCGGGTACTATTCAACTGGCCAGTGAATCTTTTAAACGATGTCTTCGACTAGTCAAGTTGGGGCCCTGTGGGTTTCAGAAATAAACAACAGCGTGCTTTCTTGAGCTTTGTAAAACCGGCCTTGGAGGCCTCTCACTCATCCAATCGATCACCAAGGCTCCGCTGACCCAGGACGTCTCTCCGCTTGTTTCCTCGCTGGGATACCGGCTACTGGATCGGTGGTCAGGCTTTCTGTGCTCTGGCCCGGACTTGTCCAGCTACCGCCTGCTCTCCCATCCAATGTACTTGCGGTACTCCTTACTCGAGGTCCTCAGCTTGTCCTGATAGCAGCTTGGGTGATGTCTGTCAATAAGTAAGGCTCCTTCTGGCAAGGCAGGAAAACCCCACTAGAATCCTGATAGGCCACACTTGCACTCCGGCCTAGTCACGGTTCCGCTCTGCAGCACTGTGTCCTCTCTCATCCACTCCCTGGTGCGCTCTCCCAGCTATCTCTGTCCTCAGACCTCACAGTTTGATGTAGACAGATCTCTGCAGGGTCACTGTCCTGATCCCCAGCACCAGCGAGGTAGCCCCTGCGCTCTGGCCTGGTCACGATCCTGAACAGCCCTGCCTGCTTCTTTCTCCTCCCAGCTCATTCTGAGCATGTTTTCCACGAGGCTCAGGATGTACAGTGTCTCTGTCCCACCCACTTCCTGTCCCTGTTGCAAAGCACGCCGGGAAACGTAGTCCCAATATCTTCTGTGTTTGTCCAGCATGCTTACCATGGTCTCTGTCTCCCTCTGGTGGCCATTTCAAATAAATGCAGCAGAACAGTCTTTTTAAACACAGCGCTACACGTATATATTATGGAACGTGGTATGCATGGCATGGCAGACTGCTTTGATGGCACACTGGTATGCATGGCACACTGGTATTATGGCTAACTTCAGCTTAACCCGTTTAAGTGCCTCCTGTGTATTACTGCATCCAGGGTTCTTCACCTGCCAACTTGCACGGTCCTAACATAAAGTGAATAATATTGCTGTAATAACTCACCTTGTCATTTCCCAACGGTGGCAGCAAGTGTGGAGATCATGGCGCAATGTGTTATTATGCATTGCTCCATCGAAAACCTAAGACGCAGCACTGCTGCAAGGAATGCAGGGACCCCTACTTTTCCATTTTGCACTCCCCACAAAGTCAACTGATGTGTTTATTACAGGTGGGTGTGTGGCCTTCCAATGATACAAACGTGAACACATAACATGCAAAAATGGGGAAAAAATTATTCCAAAGCTTTTTTTCTCTTTTCTAAGGCAGCAGCATTATTCCCTTATAACGCAAACAATGCCACTGCACTAATTCAGCCCCCCTCCCCCCCACACACACACACTCTGGTAGCAAGTGTAGCGCTGCTTTAAAGACTGTGTTCTGCTGCATTTAATTATTATGGCCACCAGAGGGAGACAGAGACCATTGTTAGATGATGCTGGACAAACAAGGAAAGCACTGAACTACATTTTCCATGATGCTTTGCTTGAGGACAGGAAGTGGGTGTGTAGGAAAGGAAAGGCATCAGCAGCCTCCTGGAAAGCATGCTCAGAGTGAGCTGGGAGCTGAAAGGAGAAGGACGCAGGCAGAACTGTTAAGGATCGTGACCAGGCCGGAGAGCAGGCGCTGCCTCGCAGGTGCTGGAGATCGGGACAGTAACTTTGCCAGAGACCTAGTAATCCACCGCTGAGAAGTTTACACAGATACAGAGCTGCAGATGGACCCCGAGTTAGGAGACCGCGATGATCTAATGGGAGTGCAGGCGGTGAGCTGAGCATCTTGTGGCAGAGACGGACAAGCAAGACAAGCGGATCCGGAGGCACAGAGTCCCAGCTAAATCGAGCGGAGAGACGTCCTGGGTCGAGCAGAGCGCAGAGTATCTGGCGGATGGGTGAGAGGCCTTCCCGGCCACAGTAAAATAATAAAGCAGGCTGCAGTTTGTCTAAACCTACAGGGCCCCAACGTGACTAGTCGAAGACACATTGAAATCATTCACTGGCCAGTTGAATCTTGTACCCGGGTACCAACACACGCATACACGTACACCTTCTTGGGACACAACCTGTACGGGACTCACACTCCAGCAACGAAGGTGTTAAAATTCCTTTTTCTTTTCCGCTGCGCGTTTCTCGCATTACGAATTCCTGTAAATATATATGTATACCGTGCTGCTCTATATATGCCAGTTTATTTGAAATCAGTAAACTATATACTGTAACTTAGAAAATCCACAACAGTGCTGGTGTATATTTATTCCCTAGTGCGGGGAGACTGACCCGAGGTTTAAATTCAGCGGCTCCTCCGGGAGTGAGCGCTACACAAGTTTTGGTGGTGGTGGTATAATTTGTTATTACGCATTGTTTCATCTAAAATACAATCTGACGCACTGCTGCAAGGAGAGGCTGGGGTACTTTGGACTCTCATATTGCCCATCTTTACACCCCACTTGGTCATCCGAGGTGTCATTAGAAAGGCCAGAGTCCAGAACAATACCCTAAAAATTCAAAAAGGAAAAAAAAAAAGCCTTTTGCTACAAATGAAAAGAATAAACGACTCAATACGCAAATATTTTTTACATTGAATCCTTTGGGATTTGCCTGAATAAAATGTTGAAAAATATAATTACAAGTTGTAAATGATTTGAAATGTGGAAATTTTACACTTTAATGACATTTTGTTATAGCATTCTGACGGAGCATGACATATACAGGACTGGGGTGTCTATCAGAGGGGAGAGGTATCTATTTGGGAAGATCAGCGAGGGGGCTCAGTGTGTGTGTAACACACCTAGCCCACAGGTACAGAAAGACCCCTGGCCGCACTGGTAAAGCTAAAACCTGAGCCTGGTAGCACCTTTCCTGCACCTGTCCTTAAGAAACAGTGCTGCCCCATGTATTGTTCCAGACCAGGTGTTCACTGTGCAAAAATCCACCACTGAGCAATCACCCTCAGGTTGTACTCCCTTTAAAATGAAGTAAGGCCTTTCAACATGTGCTTCAGCATTGCCAGCACTTGGTGTATATGCAAACTAGGAAACCTAGTTTGATGCCATTGCCACCATTGATGAGGGACCGGGGTATGCTACAGCGAACATGACAAGAAATCGAGTACCGTCTTGATGTGCTTCGTGCAACTAATGGTGCCCATATAGAGGTGTATTAAATGAGGCAAAATAACACTTAAATATATATGTTTTTGTCACGTTCCATGCTGGCATACCTGTCTTCCTGCCCTCTGTATTTGTATATTGTGTTTTTTCCCTTGTGTTTCTGTTGCTGCCAATTCCTGGGTGGCCTCCCAGGGGTTAATTGGTGTTCTGTGTGCTGCTCACCTGTTTACCCTTGCCTTGATTCCCCTGACTATATTAGACAGTACCTATAGGACATTGCTGGGTCATTTTTACTTTGCCTGGTCTCCTTGCGTCCTGAGAGCTCCTTGCTGTGTTCCTGTTATCCTCCATTTGTTCATCCTTGTTTAGTTTTTGTCTCTGTTATTTCTGTTCCAGTTTATGTCAGTTCCTTTTGTGTATTTAGTTCTGTCTATTGCTGTATTTTGGTTTGCTGTTTATGTTCCATTCTGATTCCCCGGTTACCGATTTTGGCTTGGCTGACTTCCCTTCTGGTTCCTATTCCTGTATCCTGTATGACGTACTCTCTCTGGTTATGACCTTTTGGCTTTCCTCTATATGACTACTCTATAGTATTTTCCTTGTCTGTACCGTTTCCAGGTAACCCTGTCATCTGTATACAACAAAAGACTCTGTACGGCTTCAAGGTAATACTTTCCTTTAGATTAGATCCGGCTATCCTAAAGACTGGCCTTTCAGTGCAGGGAATCTTTGGTATTGCCGTACAGAGGTCTTTTGTTAACCCTGTGTTGCTTTCATCTGTCCTTGCAGTTTACACTGCATCTCTGCATATAGGGGCTTCTCTCAGGAACCTGGGCCTCACCTTGCTGCGAGTTATATTCATAGGGATATATATACAGACCGACCATTTCCAAGGATCGGAGGGCAAGGATAGGGTGGTGCGTGCCTGGTGGTACTGCCACCGTGACAGTTTTGTAATGATTTTCACTTTTCTGTCTTCTCATTTGCCTTTAATAAAATTTTGAAATTGTAAAGAGACTTTATGGACACCCTGTATATTGGTGCCATAAGGAGTCTCACGTACTCTATTAAAATCATTGGGATTTGAGTAATGGGGGGAGAGATCTGGTGGACAGAGGGCAATGGTCGCCCCCACACTTAACGCTCCTGTCTCACTCTCGCTTTTTTTTGCCAATGTGAATCACAAATAATTACTATCAGTTATTTTATTTTGGGGGGGCAACATAAATGTATTTATAGCGTTAAATCTCCATTTAGTCACAGCAGACTAATTGCATAGGGTTAAAAATAACTTTCGATTTGTGATTTTCAACTGTTTTGCCCTTGAACACTGGTTTGCTGCCTATTATTGTCATTTATTTAGCACCAGCAGTTACTGCAGCGTTTTACAATAACCAATGGGGAATGAGACAAAATTACAAACATAGGAACATAAACACGAGGTGTGAAGGGCCCTGCTCAGATGACCGTACATGGCCTGTGGTCAGAGCGTTTTGGGATGAGTCGCTATAAGAAGACATGGGTGGGTTGAGCAGTCAGTTTTTTACAGCGATCCCATCGATGTCAATGTCAGGGCCTGCAGGTAATGAGGTAGGAGTATGGCTGAAAGTGGTGAGATCCTAAGATCCTGACTGACCTGGTTATCACTCGCTGGTGCAATCTGTCACCTGAGAGCGTGATAGAATGTCGCTGCCTGGATACCTGGGGAACATTTGATACAGTTCATTTAGCTGGAGGTGAAGAGCAGTTGTACGATCCTTGGAGATGCCCGGGCCCTGCATGCCAAAGCCAAACAGATGTACTGTACCTGTCCAGCCAAATTAGATCCTCTTTGTAATGGCGAAGTTGTATTTGATAGTGTCACTTTGGACAATCCCGTAATGATACTTACCCTTCCCCGTGTGATTAGCTGAGCTAATGGTGCAAACACAGTGTGAAAATAAGAGTTGCATTTGTCATTGGCAACTCAGCCCTTAGTGAATAAAATCCGCAAAGGTACTTAACGTGTTGCTTCTGTCTTCAGAGTCTTGTCTGTGCTTCAGAGTTCCTTCAAAGTCAGGGGAACATTTTGGGTTGGAACTGTTTCAGGCTGGCCGTCCACTGGCAGAGTATTTGTTCGATGGTGCGATCATCCGTGGCTAGTTCGGTGCGTGTATTTTAACCCCTTTGCGCAGCTGCAAAAGTACCTAAAATTCCTTCACCCTGTCCCCTACCCAAACATGGCTAGTTCCACCCATCGCCCATACACAAAATCTACATTTAAATATAAAAAAATCTAATAAAATAGTATTTTTAACTCACCAGATCAACTTCTCTGCATTCTTCTCTCCTGATCGTCGGAGTTGTGCATATTTCCCAAATTTTTGGTCTGGTCGCTAGTCTGCTGCCGTCGGCCAAAGTTGGATGCAATGAATGACTGTATATTCACCATATTGCTGTTGGAATGGTCGGACGACGTCGTTGTCACACAAATACAGATCCAGTGGATGCCCAGCCTTGAAGACTGCGATACACTGAGCGCGTAGTGATGCGCGGCACCTGTAGGCAGGACCACGCATCAAGACGCGCTCAGTGTTGACACCTCTTCCATCTCCCTCGCTCAGCTGACGCACCATCTGTCGCTAAGCGGCAGGAGTTGGAAAAATTTAACTTTGGCCGTGGGCAGAGCGGCACGATGAGAGGATAGGCAGGATCTGATGCACACGGCATGCATTGTGTCCTGTAGATCCCTCCCAACAGCAACGTGCCGCATTCATCGCTGTGTAGCCCCCCTCTGTTTCTCCTGTCGCCACCTCGGCCCCACAGCAGCAGAAGCAAGGGGAGAGCCGCCCGCAGCAGGACTTGGGGCCGCTGGGAGCCAAGTTGGATCGGTGGGGGGGGGGATCTGGCTGCATACGCATAAATGAAAGGGCTGGCAGTATACACAGATAGAAGTCTGGCTGTATACATATATAAAGTATACATCATGGATCAGTGTGGTCGGCGGCTAATAAAGACCTTGCCTATATGACATGCGCTTTGTGAAAATAAAAAGTTTTGGCATTTACATTGTATTTTAAAATAAACTTCTGTTTCCATTAAATGTGCTTCGCTTCACTTGAGAACTTCGCAAACATTTCTCTAGTTTGATCTGCAGAGTATTGGATTCTTGTCCAGTGCGGAGAGAAGCAAATGTAAACAATGTAGACAGGCTGTGAGGCGGGGCGGAGCGGAGTGAAGTCAAGCCTGTAAAAATGTTTGCTTTGCTTTGCTACGCTTGCAGTGTATCTCAGGCTTTATGATGCGGGCAAGGGTGGACAACCCATAACACTTAACACCATTTCCTCCTCCTTCTGCTAGTGCTACTGCTAACATACCAGTGAAGTGGAATCAGGCTGGAAGATAGTCACCATTATGAGCCAGGCGGCCATCTTGTTCAGAATATTGGTTCACTTGAAAATAACTAGGTAGGTTTTAGCTAAACTAGAATGAAGCATACGTAGAAATTTAGGAATGTGTTAGATTAGCAGAAAAACAATTAAAACCTGAGAAAGATCCAGACTGTTCCTGGCACGAAGGGACAGAGTGAGAAGTGGATACACCAAGGTCACAGAGGCCCGCAGAGAGACAAAGGGGAGCATAGAAGACAGACCAGTGTTATCCGCAACAAATAAACACATGCGCTAGGGAGGTGAGCACAGCCCGGACTGAGTGTAGCAGCAAATCATGATCTGTCAAAACTAACATGAAGTTTGCCAATTTACGGCCAATGTAATGGAATGTCTTTGTATTAAATTAAGGGAGGTATTAACCCACGTGGGGTGGGAGAGTGTCACCGGGAGGTGACTTAATTGGGATGTACCTAATTATGTATTTGGGGTATAAGATCACGGTGAGTTCGAGGCTCACTCTTTGCGATTCAATCCTGTGTGAGCATTTGTGTGACGACACAAATAAAGTTTGCCTTTCCTGAAGAGACTCGTGTTCAGACAATCCTTGCTCGTGTCCGGTCCGGCCTCGTCCCGAGTGAACCTAGCAGATTCCGGTTACAATTCTTGGGGGCTCGATAGCCGTGATACGGGCCCTTGCCGGCATGGCAACGACTGCTGAACACTGTAGCGGTTGACTGCAGGTGCGAGTGATCCCGCTGGTTGGGCGTCCGTTGAAGGTGAGCTGACATCTGCAGGCGCCAAGCAGGATTTCCTGTTCAGTGGACCTCGTCTTGTCCCAAACGGACCCCCGGCCCGGGAACACTGGGACACCACCGAGTCCGAGGAAAGTGTCTTCTATGTTTGTATGTGTAATGGAGATACCGGTATTAAGGGAAACATCCAACCATAGTTGGATAAGGAAACCCGCGGCCACGGTTTCGTTGACATACCGCACCCCACGCCGACAGCACGGACAAGCAAAGGAGCCAGAGTGGCTAGCGCGTGTCTGAGCCCGGGGGATCGGATGTTAACCAAAGGGTATGTGAGGGAGAGGGTAGCCACATGGAGTTGCATAGTCGTAGTCAGTGTTTGTAAATAGAGCTTCTGCACGTGGACAAGGAAAGGAGGAGGGATTTCTGTGACCGGACTGAGAGCCCTGAGTCACTGCTAGTGTGTACGTCGTGTAGTGAAGAGGGCCCATTGGGGCCAGCGGTAGCTGCAGAGGTGGTGATGCCGGGTGGGTAGATTACCCATAGGCAAATTGGAATTGCAGACGGAAGTGTAGTTATAGAACGGGGTGCACATAGTCACAGGCAGACAAGAGTTAGAGTTCAATTAACTGGGTATAAGGAGCCAAAAGGAGGGACGGCGTGCCCTCGGCTAGTAGAAAGAGTAGAATTGTTTATGTATTGTTTTGTGCTGAAAGTATCTGGTACAGTATGGGTTGTGAATGATTGCTGAGAGTGCTGTGAGTGATTGTGCGCCTACTTGCCTAGTGAGAAAGCAAACTTGAAAGTGGACTCCCAAGGTACGTTTCCGGTTCAGGCGACTGCAATCAGCTACTGACGGAGGAAGCAAATACGATATACAGTTGTGTTCAAAATTATTCAACCCCCAATGCTGTAAAGGGTTTTAGGGAATTTAGTGTACAGAATTACAGTGTAGTGTATTCAGAATGAAATCCTACAAGGACTTATTAAAGAACCATATGCAACTAAAATGACATCAATTGGTTTTGTAATACAGTAGTAAATGTTTATTTTGTGAATTCTTCATTGACCCAATTATTCAACCCCTTAAAGACTACCACTCTGAAGAACAGAGGTTCATTATTCAAGTGTTTTCAATCAGGTTTTGAAAACACCTGTGGATGTCACGGAGCAGCAATAAAGCATAATAAGCACCAATTAGGCAGCTTTAAAATGACTGTGATACTCAGCTCCTTCTAGACATTTACTGGTGTGGTTACAAACATGGTGAAGTCAAGAGAATGGTCCAGGAAGACAAGAGAAGAGGTGATTACTCTTCACAGGAAGGGCAATGGCTATAAGAAGATTGCAAAGATGTTAAACATACCAAGAGAGACCATAGGAAGCATCATTCGCAAATTCAAGGCAAAGGGCACTGTTGAAACGCTACCTGGTCGTGGCAGAAAGAAGATGCTGACTTCGACTGCTGTGCGCTACCTGAAGCGTAGAGTGGAGAAAAGTCCCCGTGTGACTGCTGAGGAACTGAGAAAAGATTTGTCAGATGTGGGTACTGAAGTTTCAGCTCAGACAATATGGCGCACACTGCGTAATGAAGGCCTCCATGCCAGAACTCCCAGGCGCACCCCCCTTGCTGTCTCCAAAGAATAAGAGTCGACTGCAGTATGCCAAAAGTCATGTGGACAAACCACAGAAGTTTTGGGATAGTGTTCTGTGGACTGATGAAACAAAATTAGAACTGTTTGGGCCCATGGATCAACGCTATGTTTGGAGGAGGAAGAACAAGGCCTATGAAGAAAAGAACACCTTGCCTACTGTGAAGCATGGCGGGGGTCAATCATGCTTTGGGGCTGTTTTGCTTCTGCAGGTACAGGGAAGCTTCAGCGTGTGCAAGGTACCATGAATTCTCTTCAGTACCAGGAGATATTGGATGACAATGTGATGCAATCCGTCACAAACCTGAGGCTTGGGAGACGTTGGACCTTTCAACAGGACAATGATCCCAAGCATACCTCCAAGTCCACTTGAGCATGGTTGCAGATTAAAGGCTGGAACATTTTGGAGTGGCCATCGCAGTCACCTGACTTAAATCCGATTGAGAACCTCTGGTAGGACTTAAAGAAAGCAGTTGCAGTGCGCAAGCCTAAGAATGTGACTGAACTGGAGGCTTTTGCCCATGACGAATGGGCGAAGATACCCGTAGATTCGCTGCAAGACACTTGTGTCAAGCTATGCTTCACGTTTAAAAGCTGTTATAACTGTAAAAGGATGTTGTACTAAGTACTAAGATTGAATGTCACTTGGGGGTTGAATAAAACTGATAATGATGTGAGCACAGAAAAGACATTTGTGGTTATTTCATTCTAAATGTTATGTTATATTTGTCTGACCTACACGTGCTCTTTTATTTAATTTGTAAGCAAGATGACTGAATGATCAAAATCAATGTCAAACTGGCCAAAACACTCAATTTCAGTGGGGGTTGAATAATTTTGAACACAACTGTATATGAATTGTTGACTGAGTACCAGACAGTAAATTTCAAGTGTTTTGTGCTAAATGTAATATCTACATTGTGAGAAGGTTACCGCCTGTAAGAGTAACAAAGGGCAACGGGTCGTCCAAACCCAAGACGGCTAAGAAGGGTGAGACACCCTTGGGGTATATGGTGCGGAATTTTGAAGTGTTGTATGCAACACATGATTATGGAATGGATTTGAGTAAAGAAAAGTTAAAATTACTGTGTACAATGGTATGGCCACAGTTAGTTCCTGAGTGGCCAGAACAGGGGTCTATGGACCCGGAGATAATACAGAGGGTGCACTCCCAGGTAACCGGGAGATATGGTCATCCTGAACAATACCCATATATAGATATATGGAGGTACTGTGTGAGAGATAAAAGCCATTTTGTTATGTTAGTAGGGCAAAGAAAAAAAAAGAATGTATGCCCTCAAATAAATATAAATATGAATGTGAAAATAAGTATATATATATATATATATTTAGTGTTTTAATATACCAGTAAATTAAACAAAGATAATTTACAAGTTTTGTGTGTGGATTATGTAATGATCTGCAGGAGTCTCTGAGCCCCCACTTTCCCCTGTGCCAGAAGAAAAAGAGAACAGGTTTTTTTTTCTCTCGTATTCGCTCCCCCCCCTCCTTTCTGGCACACACTATCGGCACGGAGGGGAGAGAGGGATTCAATTTTTTGTTCTCTGATGAACAGAGAAAGTAACCCTTTATGTTTCTGTGCAGCGAATTTAAGTTTACCAGAGAAATAAAGAAGAAAAATTACTATGTTTAGCTAATTTTTAATGTGTGCTACAATAGAATGCATGAAGTCTGTATATTTTTATTTTGTGTTGATATATTTGGTTCAGTCTGTCTTGACAGACTATTTTAAAATAGTTTTATATAATCTAAGCTATATGTAAGAAAGTTTTATATTGTCTAGTATTGTTGTCCGTTTGTTTCAAGCAATATTGTGTAATGTGTTGATATTATTCCAAAAACTCTAGTTTTGTTCACAGAGCTAGAATTAAATAAAAGAGGGTGTCCTGTTTTTTATATTGTTACAGAGTGTAACAATAGTGAGTATTTATAATACAACATGTATTTTATGAAGTAAATTTTAAGTATATAATAATATACAATATTGTCTACCAAAATATAATAAAATTTATTAACAAACTAAATAGAAATATATGAAACGGTTAGAAGATAATATTAAAAGAGCAGTTCGAGAAATAATTAAAGTAACTAGTTTTATACTGTTTCATGTCCTATATAGTTAAGATATAGCGAAAGTATGATTAATTTTTTTTTTTAAAAATATATTTCTATTTAGTTTCTGATGAGATAGTTATTCTATTGTTATAAGAGTATTTTATATGATTACTGATTTTATTTTATTTATTTTTTTCTCTGTGGTATTAAGAGTCCGTTTTGGCAACGGGAGAGAGACCTCTGTGAATATTGTTTGTATATGTAGATGGTCTTTCTTTTTAGTTAAAATATACAATGTGTATATGTATATGCCCGAATGTCCCATCCAGCTCCTGGGGCGGGATATTTTTTGCAAATTGCAAGCTTGAATTATAATTTTTCCCGGGGGTCACGCTAGATTAGACCTGCCTGAGAGTGGCAGTTCTACACGGCAGTACAGCCCAGCCAGCCAGCATACCCAACCTGTAAAAAAAATTGCAGTAATTATACCAAGAGAAGAAGACTAGTGAACGGCACCAACCCTGCCGGCTGCCCCAGACCCGTACACACTACTCCTTGAAATTCCTGGAGTCTGGGCAGAGGAAAACCCGCCCGGATTAGCTGTAAATATCCCTCCAGTGTACGTCGATTTAAAACCTGGTGCAACACCTGTGGCTTTAAGACAATATCATATCCCACAAAAAGCCAAGCAGAATATCCAGACATATTTGCAGAGACTTAAAGACCATGGCATATTGAAATTCTGCGTGTAACCGTGGAACACATCCCTGTTACCAGTACTGAAAGAGGGCACACAAGAGTACCGCCCAGTCCAAGATTTACGGGCCGTCAACGAATCCACAGTAACTCTACACCCTGTGGTTCCCAATCCATACAATTTATTGGCATTAATTTCTGGTGATACAAAATATTACACGGTGTATGATTTAAAAGACGCTTTCTTCTGCATCCGTCTGGCTCCGGCAAGCCAACCCCTTTTTATTAGGGATGTGCGTTTCGGGTTTCAGAATTTCGGAATTTTTACGAAATTTCCCGATTCGTGTTTTCGGATTCTGCCGATTTTCCGAATCGGATCGGACCCAAAAACCGACAGATCCGAAAAGTTTTCCGAGCCGAAACGAAATATTTTCGGAATCTTCGAATGGACTTGAAATGTGTCAAATCAAAATTTATTTTCGCTCTATTCATGATTTCAGTTCCATTCGTGATTTCGGTTCCATTTCGGTAATTCTGGACATCGTATATTTAACTATTATCGGTTATATCGCTGATTCTGTAAATTTTGTATTTGTAAATGCGTATCACTTGTTTTTGTTTCCAATGATCCGATAATTCTGTCGATACGATAATTCCTTCGTAATCGGGTCGGATCCGATTCGTCCACGGGTCGCGCATGCGCGCGTGCGGATGTCGTAACTTTATTGAGCCAGTTTTGACAACTTTTTTGACAGGCCAAAAAATATTGATTTTATTTATCATGGCTGAAAGAAGTAGAGACGAGTCCCATTCGGACACCTCCTCATCTGCTTCCACCCCAGAGACACCACACAGGAAGAAGCGGGCCAGCAACATGGCATTTGAGGAGATGTTGGAGCTGGTCCGCATCTTTGATTACAAAGATTATGACTGCCGTAAGGGCCCTTACGGCAGGAAGAATAACACCCGCAAGGATCGTATCCTTGACAAGCTCCGAACCACCATCCTGGAGCTGTTTGGGAAGGACCGGACGAAGGACCAGCTCCGAAAACGCTGGTCCAACCTCAAGGCACGCGAGCAGGAGCAGCTGAGGCACATCCGTCGCGTCATAGCCAAACGTAAGTGTCATGTTATATTGTAAAGCGCAGCGCAAACTGTTGGCGCTATATAAATCCTGTATAATAATAATAATGTGCTTGCATGTGCTAATGTGCACAGAAATATGTTCATTTATCTAGTCCTTTTTTCATGCAATGTGATTGTGTATAGCTTTGCATTTTCACAACTCGTCATACATGCATTTTTGCCATAGCTCTTCTTTTTTGTGATTTTACGTATTCGTGAAAATTGTGACATTTGATGTATGTAGATGAAATTACAATGCTGGATTTCTTTTGGCACTGTGTGTACTGTAGTGTGCTGGGGGGGAGGTTGTTGTGATTGAGTGATGCATACGAGAAGACCCGCAGCTTGCCCAATATTGGCTCCCACCTGCGCATCAACAAAAATCTCTGCGTCTCTGCTAAGTGGTAGGATGAGACATGTAGTTCTTCTGAAAGTGCATCCAAACAGAGCCGCGTTCAATACATCCTCAGCAGCTGCTGAATTGTTGCAGTGCAGCAATTCAGTTTGCTACAGCAATGTCATTATTGAACGCTTTAGATGCAAATTTCAAAACAAAATGGCGGATTTCTGTTTTTTCTGCTATATCCACAGTTTTATTAGCAGAAACTGAAAGTGAAACTGAGGCTGAGGCCATCTATAAAATAAATAAAAGCAGTCAGCACAATGCGTTTTGTACGCACACAACACAAATAATAGTTTTTATTGAATAAACGTAATTTTTACTTCTGAAAAAAATATATAATTGAACGGTAATATATGTCTATGTGCAGAGGAAATAAATAAATATTTTGTGACTTTAGAACTATGAGATGGGAGTAGTGGTGGGTCAAGCTGGTAGTGGGGTAGTGGAGGGGTGTCGCAATACTTTCGGCAATATATTGTATAGATATACCATTTTTTCCAGTCTGCATTATTTACGTGTTATTTTTTGGATTTGGCAGAAGACAGGAAGGCAAAGGCAGCATCTGCCCTGGCGGGCACCAGTGCCCCAGTGGAGGAGGAGGGGGAGCCACGGGCGACCACCAGCGCTGGTATATACTGTTTTATTTTGCAACGACTTTTGGTCAAAAACAGAAACATTTTTTGTTTACTGTATTTTAATTTAATTTTTTTATGTATAGCACAAGAGGAGCAGGAGGAGGAAGAGGAGGAGCAGGGCGATGGAGAGAGGGAGCCGGAGCCGCAGCAGGAGGCCGCGAGTCCAGGTTTTTTTTTTACGGTTGTATTTGCATCGACTTTTGTTCAAAAATAAATCAGTTTTGTTGTTTACTGTATTTTTTATTTCTTTAATTTCTTAGATATAGCACCGGAAGAGATGCTGACAGTGGTGGTGGAGGAGGAGGAGTCGGAGGAGTCGGAGGAGTCAGAGCCTCAGGAGGCCGCCAGCACTGGTATATACTACTGTTATATTTTTTCAAGACTTTCAGTCAAAAATAGAAACCTGCTTTGCTTACTGTATTTTCCTTCTTTCATTTATTGGATATATAGAAGGAGAAGGCAGACCGGACAGGTCCAGTGTCAGGATGAGGAATAATAGGATGGCGATCGGCGAGCTACGCCTGGCTGTCACCAACATAGAAGCCATCCAGGAGTTGCTCCAGGAGTTAAGGGAGCATATTAAAAATGCCGCTGACATTTTGGAGCGGTAGTGAGACCAGCCTCCTCCTCCCCTATGTTTGTTTGTGCCCCTGTTGGGCAGTTTGCCATCCGTGGCATGTTGTAAATTAATTTATATTTTTTCTAATATTTTCCTGTTTGTGTGCGTTGCTTTTTTACTTAATAAGTTAATATGTATTGCTTGGTTTCCACACTGTTAAAATTATATGTACATAAATTTATTGACATTTCTATGGACCCTTTGTCATAAATTTGTCAACATATTTGTGGCCATGAATGTGACTGTGCACATTCTACACTGCCTGCCTGGCCAAAAAATGTCACACACTAACACAACCTTGTTGTACTGCCTTGAGATTTGATTACCGACGTGGCATGGTTTTGTTAAGCTTAGGCGATGTCACAACAACATGGATTTTTGTCCACAGTCACATTCATTGTATAACCAAGAATTTATCAAAAAATATTGATGGCAGCACTGCGTGAAGTCTTCTCCGACACAACCCAAAGATCCTTAGTGCGGCTCAGGTCTAGTTTTATTTGTCCCTGTTTGCAGCTTCACGCAACACCTCCTCCCAGCTATGAGCTCTCTCTCTCCCACCGCTGCCCGCTAAGACGCTGCCCGCCAACATGGTCACGTCTTTGCAGGAAGACAACAGCGTGGGGGAACGGCAGCTGCCGACAGTCCCAAGACCTCGTCACAATGACGTCAGTTCTGGAGTTAACCCCTAACTGCGACCAATGGTGGAGATAGGGGGTTCATTGGAACCCCCTATCTCCCGATCCGCGGCAGCTATCGGTTGGTTAACCACTTCGCTGCTGAGGACGCGCTCAGCGCGTCCTCAGCAGTCCCGCTGGTATGCGGAGGACGCGCTCAGCGCGTCCTCCCATTGGGGTCAGCGTTCGGCCGGGTTCCGGCCGATCGCTGGCCCCTCCGGTGCGGGCTGACATCCTGGATGTCAGCCCGGCATCCGGACCAGCAGCCGCCAGAATTAGGTGTCATTGCAGGGGCGCGATGACACCTAATTCAGGCGCCCCCCCCCGCATGTGCGGAGGAGGCGCCTGAAAGGGAGGGGGGGAGGTCCTTCGGACCTCTCTCCCTCCCGATCGGCGGCTCTGCGGGGCTTAACCCAGGCATCATTTGGAAGGGACAGCCTGCCCTTCAAATGATGCCTGGCATTAACCCCTGGGGAGCTGGATCGCGAATCGGCGCTGAAAAGCGCCGGTTCGCGATCCTTTCCCGGAGCTGGCCGACATCTTGGATGTCGGCCAAGCCTCCGGGAACTCCCCCAGAGGACTGGCGTCATCGTGCGTAGCACGATGACGCCAGTCCTAGAGTTAACCCCTAACTGCCACCAACTGTGGAGATAGGGAGTTCCAATGAACTCCCTATCTCCCGATCTGTGGCAGTTAGGGGTTAATGTTTGGTATGGTTGGATCGGCCAGAGCATGGCCGTTCCAACGATACCAAACATGAAAGTGAAAAATTTTGTAAAAAAAAAAATGAAAAAAAAAAAATAAAAAAAATAAAAAAAAAAAAATAAACACTTTTTTTTTTTTTTTTTGGTTTGTTAATGCAGCAATATTGTTCCCATTTCAATTATAATGTGAACAATGATGCTGCACTAACGATTTTTGTATGCAGTGCGTTTGTTAAAAATAGTGTCATTTTCCCCAAAAAAAAATGTAACGAGACCCCATCTCTAATTTTTTTAACAAGCGCACCCCATACAAAATATAACCGCAATTGCTCGCATGTTAAAATGTGAAAAAAACACTTTACACGTTGTAAATTATTGAAAATACATATTTTAGTGCATTTTTTGTTATAATATACAGACATGACATAACGTATACATTTAATAATGACATATTATGAATCTACCGAGTCTGACGGAAAGAACGATATATAATATGTCTGGGTCATATACTAAAATAAGCCTTCAAAACACGTTTAAACATGATGCGCAAAACAGGTAAAAATGACCTCAGCACAGGGGCGGGAAAAGCCTCAGCAGCGAAAGGGTTAATGTTTGGTATCTTTGGATCGACCAGAGCATGGCCTTTCCAACAATACCAAACATGACAATGTTAAAAATTATAAAAAATTTAAATATGAAAAAAATAAACAGGTTTTTGGTTTGTTTTGTTAATGCAGCAATATTGTTCCCATTTCAATTATAATGTGAACAATGATGCTGCACTAAGGATTTTTGTATGGGGTGCGTTTGTTAAAAATAGTGTAATTTTCACCCAAAAAAATATAACAAGTCCCCATTTCAATTTTTTTTAACAACGCAACTCATAAAATATAACCGCAAACACTCGCATGTTAAAATGTGAAAAAAACACTTTACACCTTGTAAAACAAACATTGAAAATTCTAATTTTATTGCATTTTTTGTTATAATATACAGACAGGACATGACGCATACATATGATAATGATATATTATGAATCATCTGCCGAGTCTGCCGGAAAGAACGATATATAACATGTCTGGGTCATATTATAAAATAAGGCTTCAAAACGCGTTTAAACAAGAGGAGCGAAACTGTTAAAAATTAGCTCAGCAGCAGATCGCAGTGCCGCACACAGGCGTGAAGGGAAGCTGTGAAATGCCTCAACATCGAAAGGGTTAATTTTTTTTTTGTCTGCTTTAAATCATTTTATTTGTTTGTTTTTTTTCGTTTCAGATCATTTTGATCAACTATTTTTCCGTTTTAAAACCTTTTGTTCTGGTT
Organism: Leptobrachium leishanense; assembly: GCA_009667805.1. Taxonomy (NCBI): domain Eukaryota; kingdom Metazoa; phylum Chordata; class Amphibia; order Anura; family Megophryidae; genus Leptobrachium; species Leptobrachium leishanense. Next base: position 46,455 of record RXON01002190.1, on the reverse strand, counting down.
TTTATTTTTAAAGTCAGACCATTCGGGTCAGTTTAGCGTTTTTTAAATTGTTTTGTTCTTTTTTTTTTGTTCCTTGGCTTTCATACCATTTTTTTAATGTGATTAAATAAAGTTGTGAAATGTATATTCATAAGAAAAAAAGGATCTTTATTTAATAAAAAAAACACGATAGAATCGCCAGAATTATCGTATCGTCAGAATGAATTATCGGATCCGAAAACAAACCAAACATTTATTATAAAAAATATATAAAGTATTAAAAAGTAAACATAGTAGTTTACGTCAAAACGAATAGAGTTAGACACTTTGAAACGAGGAGAACAGACGTTCCGAAAAAAACAAAAATTTCCGAAATCACGAAAAGTCGATACAAAAAACAAGCAAAGTGACCCGAAAACACGAAAAATGGTCGATATTCCGAAAAAAAAATGTACACGAAAAACGAACCGAACCGAATCGAAAAAGAAATCGGTCGAAACGAGCCAAATCGAAAATTTTAAACATCCGAACAAATCGAACCGAATCGAACCGAAAAAAAATCGGTGCACAAGCCTACTTTTTATTTTTCAGTGGGAGGAATCTACAATGGATGCGCGCTCAGCCAGGACCTCCTGTCCTTCAACGCTCAGCCAGACAAAGTTGTTTTACTACAGTATGTAGATGATTTATTACTGGCTTCCCCCACAGAAAAAGACTGTCTCTCTGCCACAAAAGCCCTGCTACATCTGCTATGCCTTGCAGGTTACAGAGTGTCCAAAAAGAAAGCGCAAATATGTAAACAGACTGTAAAATATTTAGGTTTTCAATTAACAGGTACCAAACGTGTATTGGGGACAGAAAGAAAAGAAGCAGCATGCCGAATACCCCAGCCAAAGACAAGGAGACAGGTCCGTGAATTCCTGGGAGCTGCAGGCTTCTGCCACCTGTGGATCCCCAACTTTGCAGACATTGCTGAGCCCCTCTATCAAGCCACCAAGGAAAAAGAGCATGACCCCTTCCTCTGGGAAGAAGAGCAAACAGCAGCTTTCCTGAAATTAAAGACTCTACTAATGGAAGCTCCAGCACTGGGACTGCCAGATCACAGCAAGCCCTTCCAGCTGTACGTGCATGAACACAATCAAACAGCTACAGGAGTGCTGATTCAGAACTTTGGCTCATGGCCAAGGCCTGTGGCCTATCTATCCAAGCAACTTGACCCTGCGGCCTACCCCCATGTCTGAAAGCTGTGGCAGCCACCGCAATGCTGATAGCAGAAGCAGACAAGCTGACTCTTGGACAAATTCTTAATGTCAAGGTACCACATGCTGTCAAAGCCCTGCTGGATGTAAAAGGAAGCTACTGGTTCAGCAACAGCCGGATGACGGATCAATAAATTGCAATCTTTGAGTTTGGATTCCAATATTGTTGAATGGATTAGGCAGTGGCTGAGTGACAGGCAACAGAGGGTTGTGGTAAATGGAGTTTATTCGGCGCATGGTCTTGTTACCAGTGGGGTACCTCAGGGGTCAGTACTTGGACCCATTCTCTTTAATATTTTTATTAGTGATATTGCAGAAGGTATTAATGGAAAAGTATGTCTTTTTGCTGATGACATAAATATTTGCAACAGGGTTGACGTTCCTGGAGGGATCAGCCAAATGACAAATGATTTAGGTAAACTAAAAAAATGGTCGGAGTTGTGGCAATTGAGTTTTAATGTGGATAAGTGCAAGATAATGCACCTTGGGACCTAAAAACCCAAGGGCTGAATATAGAATATTTGATACAGTCCTAACCTCAACATCTGAGGAAAGGGATTTAGGGTCATTATTTCAGAGGATCTAAGGGTAAGTAGTCAATGTAATAGAGCAGCAGGAAATGCTAGCAGAATGCTTGGTTGTGTAAGGGAGAGGTATTAGCAGTAGGAAAAGGGAAGTGCTCATGCCACTGTACAGAGCACTGGTGAGACCTCACTTGGAGTACTGCGTGCAGTACTGGAGACCGTATCTCCAGAAGGATATAGACATCTTAGAGAGAGTTCAGAGAAGGGCTACTAAAATGGTGTACGGCTTGAAGGAGAAAAGTTACCAGGAAAGGCTTAATGATCTTAACATGTACAGCTTGGAATAAAGACGAGACAGAGGAGATATGATAGAAACATTTAAATACGTAAAGGGAATCCACAAGGTAGAGGAAGGAGTATATTTAAAAGGAAACAAAATAGCAAAACAAGAGGACATAATCTTAGATTAGAGGGGCAAAGGTTTTAAAAGTAACATCAGGAAGCATTATTTTACTTTAGAGGTGGTGGATACATGGAACAGTCTTCCAGTAGAAGTGGTAGAGGCCAAAACAGTAATTGAATTAAGCAAGCATGGGATTGGCATAAGCTATCCTAAACAAAAGATAAATCCAGTTAAAGTATCCATGTAATTGGGCAGACTAGATGGGCCGAAAGGTTCTTATCTGCCGACATTTTTCTATGTTTCTATGACAAAGTACCAAGCTATGATGTATGAGAATCCACGGGTTCATTTGGACCTCATCGCTACCTTGAACCCTGCTACTTTACTGCCTGACTGCGAAGAGGATCCAGATCATGAATGCCTCCAAGTCATGGAAGAAGTGTTCAGTAGCAGGCCAGATTTGAAAGATGTACCCCTAGACAAATACGATCTACAGCTATTCACTGATGGTAGCAGTTACATGGATGATGGGAAGAAAGTCTCCGGCTATGCAGTTGTCTCAGCAGAAGAAATTATTGAAGCAAATTCTCTACCAGGCCATACATCTGCACAACTGGTTGAAATAACAGCCCTAACCAGGGCTCTGGAAATCTCCTAAGGCAAAAGAGTAAATATCTATACTGATTCCAAATATGCCTTTATGACTGTCCATGCACATGGTGCACTCTACAAGGAAAGAGGCCTACTTATTTCCTCAGGACAACAAATCAAGTATGCAGCTGAAATCGCAGCCCTCCTACAAGCTGTATGGAAACCAAGTGCTGTCAGTATTATGCACTGTCGTGGCCACCAGAAAGGTCATGATGAAATCCCAGAAGGCAACAGGCGCGCTGACCAGGCTGCAAAAGCGGCTGCAAAACCATTGCTAACAACTGATCAAGCCAAAGTCCTGCTCTGCAAGCAAGAGGCCCAACCTCCCATGCCAAACTATGAATTCTACATGAATTGGAGAAAATTTGAACCCAAAGGCGAATTCATTGAAATTATTCTGCACATATGGCACAATGATTACGGACTATTAGAACTCAATCATGATTATATCCAATGGCTTTTCCCAACACGGTCCCAAGGCCGAAATTTCTACTCCACTTCTCTGAACCCTCAAGAGACACGTCTTATGATTAACACCTCAGAAGTTCAGCAAAGACTCCGCAGAGCATACAAAATGATGCTGAAATTCTTCGGCGTAAAATTAATGGGGGAGTAATGGAGAAGATACAAAAGTAATCGAAGTTGAATGAGCAGAAAATTTCGCCTCACGTTTTGACAGCCTAACAGCCAACCCTCATAATAATCTTAGAATCACACGAATACTGCTAAGTTTGGGAGAGTTGGGAGCAGAGGAATATCAAGCTCCGCTGGTGAGGTTCTTTCTCAAAGAGACCCTTATCAAAAACAAACTGCCAAGAATGAAGAAAAGTCTGATGAAGGAAATAATACCACGCTATGGACTTCCTCTCGAAATAGGGTCAGACAATGGCCCCGCATTTATACAGAACTGTCTACAACAGCTTGCCCGCCTGTTGGGCATCACCTGGAAGCTACATACTGCTTACAGGCCCCAAAGCTTGGGAAAAGTCGAAAGAATGAACCGCACCCTAAAGACTTTGATGTCCAAACTGTGCCAAGAGATGTCACTAGGCTGGTTGGATGTGCTGCCAATAGTTCTATTGCACATTAGGTGCAGGCCAACCCCCCCATTGAAGCTAAGTCCGTACGAGCTTATGTTCGGACGGCCTACCCCTCTGATTAATGGACTAAGGGGGGACCTTCGGGCATTGGGGGAAACTAAACTAAATGATCAGGTTGTACTGTTAGGTAAATCAATGCAGAAATTGAATATTTGGGTGGGAGATAATATACCTCACTTTTTATATCCCCCACTGTATAAGTATTGTCCAGGTGACTCGGTATGGGTGAAGGAGTGGAAAAATGACCCACTAGGCCCAAAATGGAGAGGTCCTTACCTTGTCCTGTTATCAACCCCTACAGCAGTGAAGATTGCCGAGGTGGTCCCGTGGATACATCACTCCAGACTGAAGGTAGCTGCAGCCAATCCTGAACCAGCATGGAAGGTCGTCACCAACGAGACCAATCCACTGAGGCTAATGCTGACAAAGTCCACAGTCGTGAGCACCTGAATGATCCTACTGAAAGCACCCAAAATATTCAACAAGTGGGTGTTTTGATGGACACAATAAAGCCTGACCATCCTCCGACAGGGGAGCAAAGGGATCCCCCGGGGGATGCCGAGAGGGTTATTTTTAGGGGCCCGGCCCCAACTTTTGATCAACCGGAAATGTCTTTTGTTTTTGAAATTCCGGTGGGGAGGGATTGGGTTTATGTGACTGTGAAAAGAATTTGCCCAAGGGATTTTGACATTTGGGGCATTTGTGTATACTGATTTTGTACCTTGCAAATTTGATTTATGGACCTCTCGCAGTCGATGCTAGTGCCCCAAGCAAGCACCGCCAAGAAGTGGATATTTCCCATATCTGGAATGGTACGCACCGGTGATGGAGAACCGTACCATGTGGAGACAAAAGCGAGAGGCGATATACGAGATTATGCCAAGAGGACATTTACTTGTGCAATTTAAATATGACTATGCTAAAAAAGCCTGTTCAAACCGCATGCTGGGTGTGTAGTAGATCTGCCACCAGAGAGACAATTCATACCATTTGCCTCTTCCAATGAATTTGAGTAAGTTTGCGTCAGGAAATGTCACAATACATGCTTTTGATGCACCAAGGGAAAAACCAGAATCATTCAGTCCGGGTATCCCATAATAGGGCCAGTGTACCCACCAGAATGGTGATTTCAACTAGGACCAGATAAAGAAACAAATAACGAGGGTGGGTTGTGTTACTCAAGTAAATTCAACTGGACATCATACATTTACACATTCAACACAAAAGAGAAGGCAAATTTTCTATATATACGATGTAGAAAGCTCACAAGCGATCAGGAGGAGGTGATTGCGAATGTGACAAATGGGAGAGGCAGAGTGCATTGGATATGATGAAACGACTGAGACAACTGATGATAGAAATATCAAAGGGAACACTACATTTGTCACCATTTATATTGAAGGGATACCAGGTGTGTTGTGAAAGGGTGTGTTACACATGGGTACCACCTACAATAACGGGAATGTGTTATCTAGCTAAATTGATCCCAATTCAGAGGGTAAGGGGAGAAGACACTAATACAGACACAGCACTCCACCCTAGGTACCCACTGGTGTTTGAGAGACAGAAGAGAGAGTTGTTCAAGAAAGCGGATCGATTATGGGCATGGCTGCCGGCATGGACTGGATGGGGAAGAGAGTTGATGGTAAGAATGAACAGTTATGCCAGTCTGATGGACGAGACTTTGAATAAAACTAGTATGGACATTCAGTTACTGAATCTGGAAGTATGAGAGATAAGGAAGGTACAAATGATACATGATATGGCACTAGAACAGATCAGTGTGGCTCTGAATGGATTGTGTGAGATGACAATGCATTATGAATGTCGCACCTTCATCAAGAACACTACACATGACGTCCCTGACTATTACCAGGTAATCCAAGATCACCAGGAGAAGGTAGCACAGTTGCAGAACACAGCAAGGAGGATCGCTGCTGAAGGCTGGAATCCACTCCGTGGGTTCGGAGCAATCGGAGATTGGTTCGGATCCATTCTGAGATTTATCTCACAAATTGGATCCATGATTCTGATAGTGGTGGTGATCTTGGTCGTAGGGACACTACTGTACCGCATAGGGATCTGTCTCTGGCCACTATGCAAGAGGGCACTGACACCCACACAGACACAGAAGATACTACTGATTATCCCACAAGACATGTTCCCAACCAAAATAGGTCCCCTAAAGTATGAGGAACTTAAGAATAATAGTAGTGGGGTGTAATGGCTACAAGTCTAAGGAGAAGAACCTGAGGCTTGAGCCAAGGGGGGAATGAAGTGGAATCAGGCTGGAAGATGGTCACCATTATGAGCCAGGTGGCCATCTTGTTCAGAATATTGGTTCACTTGAAAATAACTAGGTAGGTTTTAGCTGAAACTAGAATGAAGCATACGTAGAAATTTAGGAATGTGTTAGATTAGCAGAAAAGCAATTAAAACCTGAGGAAGATCCAGACTGTTCCTGACACGAAGGGACAGAATGAGAAGTGGATACACCAAGGTCACAGAGGCCCGCAGAGAGACAAAGGGAGCATAGAAGACAGACCAGGTGTTATCCGCAACAAATAAACACAGGCGCTAGGGAGGTGAGCACAGCCCGGACTGAGTGTAGCAGCAAATCATGATCTGTCAAAACTAACATGAAGTTTGCCAATTTACGGCCAATGTAATGGAATGTCTTTGTATTATATTAAGGGAGGTATTAACCCACGTGGGGTGGGAGAGTGTCACCGGGAGGTGGGTTAATTGGGATGTACCTAATTATGTATTTGGGGTATAAGATCACGGTGAGTTCGAGGCTCACTCTTTGCGATTCAATCCTGTGTGAGCATTTGTGTGACGACACAAATAAAGTTTGCCTTTCCTGAAGAGACTTGTGTTCAGACAATCCTTGCTCGTGTCCAGTCCGGCCTCGTCCCGAGTGAACCTAGCAGATTCCGGTTACACCAGCGCTCGCTTTCATCTTCCTTTTCTCTTCTTGTGAACCCTTCTAAGTGCAATCCTTCCAAGTGAGGCACTTAGAGATATTCTGGAGATACTCTGGAGGTAGTATGAGGTTAGACAGGAGGTAAAAACCTACAAAAAGGTAAGATTTGCTTGTTTTAAATCCATTCTTTCATTTTATAATGGCAGGCTGTAATAGCTGTCATGCATTTGTTTTTAGATCCAATTTTTGGAGGTTTGGAGGGTGCCTGATATGTAGGCAGTTCTTTTTATTGCAGCAGAAAATTGCCTGTTTGAAGTCTGAGATTTGTAAATTATCTGTTAGACAAACTCAGGCTATGACTGTTACAAAGCCACTGCCACAGAGGCCTCCTAGGAGTGGCAGATAGACTACTGTAGGATCTGGTAGACTTAGAGTTGTGGATAGAAGGCATGTCCCACAGTCTGTGGCTCTTCTTAATTCTTTTGAGGCACTTTCAGAGTGTAGTGGTAAGACGGAAGTAGGTTCAGACACCAAAGTTGAGGAACCACCATCCCCTATGCCTAAGGTATGCAAGACTGCAACCAAGGACAAAAAGGAAAAGGTGGGACTTGATAGAAGGCAATTGTTGCTGGGTGATTCTATCATAGGAGGGGTTGAGCTGGAGAGTAGTGGTTTGGTGAGATGTCTTCCTGGGGCTACTGCTCTTAGAGACAGGAGACGTATTCTCAATATTGTCAAACAAGCAAAGCAGGAAGGGGAAGTAGACGTTCCATCTAGGGACAAATGACTTGGCTAGCAATGAGGTTTCTGAGATTAAGGAAGGTTTTTGTGTTCTTGGAGGTGAAATACAGCAGATTGCATCCACTGTGTCATTCTCTGAAGTTCTGCCTGTGCATAACATTCAGGATAGGCAGATGCGCACGGGGGAATTTAATTTGTGGCTTCGGGAATGGTGTCGGGAGCAAGGATTTGGCTTTGTGTCCCATGATAGCACTCATTGGATCAGAAAGGAACTGTATAAAAAAGATGGTTTGAATCTTACTCATAGGGGAACATATGTTCTCAGTGAGACGTTCAAAGGTTTCACAAAGGAATATTTAAACTAGGAGGGGGGGCAAAAGGGTAAAAAACAATTTGCCCGATTGTCCCCCAATACTAAATCTGAGGGTGCAAGCAACATGCAGGGTAAAAATGACAAGCTCAGAGTCGTGTCTATAAATGCTCGCAGTTTAGGCTAGGGTCAGACAAACGCATTTTTCGCATCGTCCATGAAAAAGTGCGTTCGAACGAATGGACGTATTTTTTCACGGAATACGTGATAGCGGTCATACGATGTGCATTTTTGTCCGTGATTTTGTACGGATCATCAATAAAAAACTTTTTGTATCTGGACGTTATGTTGGCCGGACATTAGCAGCGTCTGATTTCTCCTAATCACGCACACATGCCGCTAGCGGACGCAGCGCACTCTGTACGTTAGTACTAGCGGTATCACGTTCTCGAAAAAATGCGTTTGTTTGCCGCTTGTGTTGCGCGGCCGCACTTTCGTGCGGCCGTACTTCGTATATTGCCCGTCATTGGCCGTCATTTGCTGCTCCTACGGCCGTGATAAAGTGCGGCTGCTCGCGCGTTCACACTGCATTCGTCTGACCCCAGCCTAAAATAAAATCAATAAACTGGAGGCGATGATGGCAGCTGAAAAAGTAGATTTAGTGGTGGTTACTGAGACATGGTTCAGTGAGAAAAATAACTGGGACATAACAATACCAGGGTACTCTTTATATAGAAAAGACAGAGAAGGTAGGAAGGTAGGAAAGTGGCCCTGTATGTAAAAATCAACATAAAAACGAACCAAATAAAAGTGAGCGAGGTGAACATAGTCAGTTTGCGTTACGCTAACATTTGGTAATCATACAGTAGCTTGTGTAGGTGTGATCTATAGTCCCCTGGACAAGTAGAAGAGCTAGATAATCTGCTGTTTGAGGAAATAGCCAAAATGACAATGAAGGGGGAAGTTATTATCATGGGGGACTTCAATCTTCCTGATTGTGAACTGGAAAACTAAAATAGCTGGGTGCACCAGGAGTACAAATTTTCTAAACTCCCTACTGGGATTATCTCTAACACAAGTAGTTGAGGAGCCGACCCGTAAAGAGGCCATATTGGATTTAATACTCACAAATGGAGGTTTGGTATCATACGTTGTTGGTATCATACGTCTAGTGATCACCAGTCAGTGTGGTTTAATATAAGAACAGGGATGGAGCCGCACCACACAAAAACAAAAGTTTTAGACTTTAAAAAAACAGATTTTTCTAAAATGGGATTTTGTGTGAATGAGTCATTATCAGACTGGAGGAGTTTAAAGGGAGTCCAGGAGAAATGGGATTATTTAAAGGAGGCATTATTAAAGGCCACAGGCAAGGTCTTGTTACCAAGCATTCGGCTTGTTAGCAAAAAACAAAAAAGGGAAGAAACCACTGTGGTACTCTTCAGAAGTGGCCAAAATAGTGAAGAACAAAAAGATAGCATTCAATAATTATAAAAAAACTCAGAGTGAAGAAGATAGGCAAACCTTTAAAATTAGGCAGAAAGAGGCAAAGCAATTTATAAGAGCTTCCAAAGCACACGCAGAAGAGAAAATAGCTCAGTCAGTAAAAAAGGGGGACAAAACATTTTTTAGATACATAAATGAGAAAAGATAAGTAAAACAAGGATTAGTTAGATTAAAAACAAAGGAAGGAAGGTATGTAGAAGAGGATAAAAGTCTCGCTGACTGCCTCAATGAATATTTTTGTTCAGTCTTTGCAGAAGAAAAGGAAGGAAAGGGACCTCAGTTAGGAGGAAACACTAAAGAGACATTTACATATGAGTTTACAGAGGAGGAGGTTCTACAGCAGCTGTCTAAAGTAAAGACAAATAAGTCAATGGGGCCTGATGGGATCCACCCTAAGTTATTAAAAGAGCTCAGTGGTGTAATAGCAAAACCATTAACAGATTTATTTAACCAATCCTTGTTAACGGGAGTCGTCCCAGAAGACTGGAAATTAGCAAATGTTGTGCCCATTTACAAGAAGGGTAGTAGGGAGGAATCGGGAACTATAGGCCAGTTAGTCTTACGTCAGTAGTGGGGAAATTAATGGAAACCATGTTAAAGGAAAGGATTGTTGAACATCTAAAGACACATAGATTACAAGATCAGAAACAACATGGGTTTACAAGATCATGCCAAACTAATCTTATTGATTTTTTTGATTGGGTAACAAAAATAATAGACAAAGGTGGTGCAGTAGATATTGCTTATTTAGATTTTAGTAAGGATTTTGATACGGCTTATCAATAAATTGCAATCTTTGAGCTTGGATTCCAATATTGTTGAATGGATTAGGCAGTGGCTGAATGACAGGCAACAGAGGGTTGTGGTAAATGGAGTTTATTCGGCGCAAGGTCTTGTTACCAGTGGGGTACCTCAAGGGTCAGTACTTGGACCCATACGCTTTAATATTTTTATTAGTGATATTGCAGAAGGTATTAATGGTAAGTATGTCTTTTTGCCGATGACACAAAGATTTGCAACAGGGTTGATGTTCCTGGAGGGATCAGCCAAATGACAAATGATTTAGGTAAACTAAAAAAATGGGTCGGAGCTGTCGCAATTGAGTTTTGATGTGGATAAGTGCAAGATAATGCACCTGGGACGTAAAAACCCAAGGGCTGAATATAGAATATTTGATACAGTCCTAACCTCAACATCTGAGGGGTGGGATTTAGGGATTATTATTGCAGAGGATCTAAGGGTAAGTAGTCAATGTAATAGAGCAGCAGGAAATGCTGGCAGAATGCTTGGTTGTGTAGGGAGAGGTATTAGCAGTAGGAAAAGGGAAGTGCTCATGCCACTGTACAGAAGACTGGTGAGACATCACTTGGAGTACTGTGTGCAGTACTGGAGGCCGTATCTCCAGAAGGATATAGACACCTTAGAGAGTTCAGAGAAGGGCTACTAAAATGGTGTACGGCTTGAAGGAGAAAAGTTACTAGGAAAGGCTTAATGATCTTAACATGTACAGCTGGAAAAAAGACGAGACAGAGGAGATATGATAGAAACATTTAAATACGTAAAGGGAATCCACAAGATAGAGGAAGGAGTATACTTAAAAAGTAAACAAAGTAGCAAAGCAAGAGGACATAGTCTTAGATTAGAGGGGCAAAGGTTTAAAAGTAACATCAGGAAGCATTATTTTACTGAGAGGGTGGTGGATACATGGAACAGCCTTCCAGTAGAAGTGGTAGAGGCCAAAACAGTGATGGAATTTAAGCAGGCATGGGTAGGCATAAGGCTATCCTAAATAAAAAATAAAGCCAGGTAAAGAATCCATGTAATTGGGCAGACTAGATGGGCCGAAAGGTTCTTATCTGCCGACATTTTCTATGTTTCTATGTTTCTCTCTTAGATTCTAGATCTCTGTTATTAAACACTTTATTAGCGATCTCAAGCAATTGGCTAATATTCATACCAATAAACCCTTCTGGTTTCTGTAATTTATTGCGAATATCTCTCTCAGCTTTCCTTACAAATGAGGAGTTGACAATACGGTGATTTTTCTCTGCCTCTGGGTCTAGCGCACTGTATATACGGACATTAGTCTCTCCAGATAAGGCTAGGGTCAGACGAGCGCATTCTGTGCGGACTGTGCCTCTGTGCACAACGGACGTACTTTCTGACTGATGACAAGGTAGTGGCCACACAGTCCGTTTTTGTGACTGACTTTTTTTGACTGATGTAGAAGGGAAAATAAATCAATATGAAAAACATTTTGCCCGTCAAAATACTGGACATCAAAAATGCAGTCCGTCTGACTACATTCCAACACTCACACACAAAGCTATGCGGACGTTGTGGATGCAGCACACTCTGTGCGCCCGTTCTAGCGGATTTACGTTCTTGCCTAACCTGCGTCCGTTTTCCACGTCCTTTATGCGTCCGCAGTTCCGTGCGGACGTACTTCGTGTGTGGGGGTCCATTGGTCATACTTATATTCTATAACGGACGCACAAATGTGCGGCAACACGGACGTGATCAGTGCGCTGATCTGACACGGGCCTTAGTGCTTGGGGTTTCATTCGCGCCTTGCAACACCTCAGCAATCTTGCCAATATTCACTGGCTTATTAGCCCCCTCTTTTATCCCCGCTAACACAGCAGCGCGGTAATGTCTGAGGCGTGTCATTCCTTTGTCAGTATACAGAGAATAAAAATAAACTTCCATACGGCGCAATAATAAATCCAGTGTTGAGTTTAAATACAGAAGATCCGTGTCAATTAAACAATTCAGATCATTACTCTAAATTACAAAACACCATGCATTACTCTGGGTTTAAATGCTGGCCATCTTGTGGCTATTGATAGCTTTTCATTGTAAAGCAACCTTTTAAGTGCTGTATGACAAATTGAAGCTTAACGCCCTCTAGTGGATAGAGAAACAATTGTTCAGGGAACGGTCTTTAAAAAATAAAATTGCATAGTGTTTTCCAAATGTAGTTCCTCATCTCCTTTGCTTTCCACTCCAATACGCATGTTTTTTAGTGCCTAGATACCTAGACACCAGTTTGAGCGCAGTCAGTGCATTCTATGGTGCACTGTATCCCCCTGGGTAATGCCTTTCCGTCCTGCAGAGTCTGATCAGAGACGAGAGAAAGACACCACAGTTATGCAGATTGCTTTGGTACCAATCACAGTTGTTCAGCAAAGGGAAGGTACTCACAAGTTTGGTGTCTCATTCCCAGACACTAGGTTTCAGGGTGGTCAGTGATTTGGTAGAGGCACTGAATCCTCCCCTATGCCAGTCTCTTTTCTCTTCAGGAAAAGAAAAAATGAAGGCTGGAGCAATGATTAAATTCAATACGTTTTATTTACATTAAAATTTAATAAAATAGCGGGTACAGAGACGCGTTTCGCCAAATACACTTCAGTCTGTACTTCTTTTTATGTCTTGCTACCGCGGCTGCCTGGTGGATAGATCCCAGGTGAGCGAGCGGTAGAGGTAGAGCTTTATGCTGGCGGCTGCGCGTAGGAGGAAAAACACACGGCCGCCGGCAATGTGCGCCAGATAAACTATTGAGTTCCCGCTGCGTTCCCGCTGTGGGAGAAGTGCAGGTACGCCGTTCCCGCTGGACTCGAGCCCTGAATACGGAGATGTATTGTATGCAGCTGCCCCGCAAACGCACCTTCAGAAACTTAATACATTGTATAACTCATTCTGCTGCTTTGTGCTACAATGTAACTACATGACCCACCACTGTGACATGTTAAAAGTGCTAAACTGGCCGTCACTGGAATCTAGACGCACTCTTCACCTTTCCAACCTGGTGTTTAAGAGACTTTCTGGGAAGATACCATACTACCTGAATAGGCTGCTTCCCCTAGCAGTTCCCTCATCCTTTAGCCTCCGATCCAGGACCGGCACCTTACTTGCAATACCACAATACAAAAAGAAAGTGGCTCAATCCTCATTTTCCTACAGAGCACCACAGTTATGGAATAACCTCCCAGACGCCATCAAATCTTCACCCAGTCTTAAGCCACTCAAGAGCTCCCTATTAACATACCTCAATACGGATTGCACCTGTGAACATGTAACATAGTGACTATATTACTTACATATTTATTTTCTGTGTTAATCTGTATATTTGTGTTTTGTTTTTAATATCTTGCATTTATTACTTTGTATTTCTGTAAGAACTGTAAAATTTCAATGTTCTTGAACCCAGGACATACTTGAAAACGAGAGCAATCTCAATGTATCCTTCCTGGTAAAATACTTTGCAAATAAATAAATAAATAAATTCCTTGAGCATGCTTATTTCTTTTATCTACCTCAAACTAGTGTGTGGTTTTTGAAAATTTCAGGCACTATTTTGGGGGTCCTCTGAGCTTGGTAACAGACCTTTTGGCGATATACAAACTTGTTTGTAGATTAAAGTTTCTGTATCCCCTTACGTGTACTTATCACCATTATGGTATATTGTAGGGTTATGACCTCTGATTTGAGGGAGGCAAGGAGAAAACGTATTGAAAGTATTTTCTCTGAAACCCCCAATAAGGTGGGATCCATCACATATACTAAGCTTACACAGTTGTTTGTTAAATTAGAAATATTAGCAGAGAAGGAAGTTAAAAAATGGGAGATTATGTTTCTAGAACAATACCTTAATTTAACGGTTGTTCCTAGAGGTTTGAGGGTACAAAAAATGACAGCTTTTGGTTTAGAGAATAAGGAATTTATGGAGAGATGGGCAGAAATTCTGCATGAATGTTCCTTCCACCTAATGGAATTATTGGCTGATTTTCATAATGACACCTTGAGAACTATAGAACAGAAAACAAATTTACTGCAAGAGGAAATTAATAAGAACTTTGAAAAAGAAATACTGGAGAAAAAACATCTAGAATTACAAGAAAAAATTGGAAGATTAGATGAAACATTAGTATCAAAAAGAATAAACTAGAGATAAATTAGACTACAGCAAAGGAAAAACATTTTTGAATTGAGGGAGAACACATCATGAAACGAGGGTAGATATTTGTCCCTGTCCGTCGGAGGGTCCATTCTCGATCTCGGACCTCTGGCTTTGCCAGAGGGGGCTCTCTGGCTAGAGGGGGAGGATGGAGGCCTAGGCTTCATCTGGATTCACAAAAGAAATCTAGAAACAAAAATGTTAGAACAATGCCATAGAGAAAAAATGAGCCTGGCCATCATGGATTTCAGAATAGAAGGACGGGAAATATGGGACAAGGAGCTATACAGAGATTCAATATACAACATAGGGATGATGAAAGGCATTCTAAGGAAGAGTCCAAACATTTTTTAGAGAGGGAGCCATCGCGGAACAATTTAAATCGAAGAAGGTTCAACAGAAACAAATACTCCCTACAAAAAAGAGAAGGGAGGATCTTTAAAACATGATCCTATTAAGACTAAGCAGATTGAAATTAATGTAGGTATTTTTCATCTTTCTGTGATATCTTTATCTGATTCAGTATTATCCCTACTGAGTAGGGCCTAAAGTTTGCTACAGTATGACAAGCCAAACAGTTTTCAACTTTTTTTGGATATTCAAACGTTTCTTAGAAAGATGAAGGTCCTAAAATAGAAATAGTAACAACTAGGTCTGAAGATGGACAGAAGTTCCCACACACTGATCTGAAATTTAAAATCTAGGTTTAGGCTAGGGTCAGACGAGCGTAGTGTTCACGTCCGTGATTGCGCCTAAAAGTACGTCCGTGATAGCATGACAGAAAGCCCATTGGAGCCCGATACACGAAGTACGTCCGCACTGGACTGCGGACGCCAATGGCCACAGCCCACGGACGCAAGGCAGGCAAGAATGTACAACTCCTACAACGGCCGCACAAAGTGCGCATCGTCCGCAACGTCCGCATAGCTTTGTGTGTGAGTGATGGAACGTGGTCAGACGGACTGCATTTATACATCCAGCATTTTTCACGGACAAAATGATTTTGCTTTTTATTTTATTTTCTCTCCTACATCCGTCAAAATATACGTCAGTGATAAACGGACTGTGTGGCCACTACCTTGTCGTCGGTCAGAAAGTACGTCCGTGTGCACGGACGCACAGTCCGTACAAAATGCGCTCATCTGACCCTAGCCTTAATCTAACATGAGAGAAGTCAAATCACGTTGCTGTGTTTGCAGAGATGTTGGAGGATGAATTGAGGAAGGTAGGGAGGAGAAAAAACCTGTCGAGTAATCTAACTAAAAAAGAAAGGGAAGCTCTTGAAAGACTAAAATCTAAATATAATGTGGTCATTAGACAGGCGGATAAGGGGGGTGTGGTCATTCAAGATAGAGGGGTGTATTTAACAGAAGCTGAACAAATTTTGTCTCGTGAAACTACATATGACATATTAATAGGTAACCCTATAAATGAATTTAGGATACAGATACAGGAATTACTACAGAAAGGGTTGCAATAAGGTTGCAGTTTTCCCCCTTGCGTCCACTTTTTAACGCTGGATTACAATGCAGGCGCAAAAAATGCTGCCTGCATTGTTTCCGCCCGTTAAAATGCTGGGTGCTCACGGCTAGGGATGAGCTGTTCGGTTCGATCGGTTCGGAGTTTGCATCGAACATAGCCTGTTCGCATGTTCGCAAACTACGAACATTTCCGCGTGTTCGCTGCGTGTTATTATTATTATTATTCTTTATTTATAAAGCGCCAGCATATTCCGCAGCGCTGTACAATAAGCACAGTATAGACAGGGTTACAATACATTGAACAACATTTGACAAACAGTACAGGAGGAGATGAGAGCCCTATTCCGTAGGAACTCACAATCTGGGAGGGTTGGGGTTGGAAACAGGAGGAGAGGACTGTAAGGTGAGAGTGATTGATGGTTGCGTCAGTGAGTTGGGTGGTAGGCTTCCCTAAATAGGAACGTTTTAAGGGAGCGTTTGAAGGAAGAGAAGTTAGGGGAAAGTCTGACAGTACGATGGAGAGCGTTCCAGAGAGTGGGGGCTCTCACATTCGCCCACAATGGACCACAATGCACTTTTCCACTGGCCTGAAGCTTGTAATTGGCTACAGCCTTGCACCTGACCACAGGTCAGGTGCAAGACAGGTGTAACAACTGTAATATTTCAATGTTCTTGAACCCAGGACATACTTGAAAACGAGAGCAATCTCAATGTATCCTTCCTGGTAAAATACTTTGCAGATAAATAAATAAATAAATTCCTTGAGCATGCTTATTTCTTTTATCTAGCTCAAACTATTGTGTGGTTTTTGAAAATTTCAGGCACTATTTTGGGGGTCCTCTGAGCTTGGTAACAGACCTTTTGGTGATATACACACTTGTTTGTAGATTAAAGTTTCTGTATCCCCTTACGTGTATTTATCACCATTATGGTATATTGTAGGGTTATGACCTCTGATTTGAGGGAGGCAAGGAGAAAACGTATTGAAAGTATTTTCTCTGAAACCCCCAATAAGGTGGGATCCATTACATATACTAAGCTTACCATGGGCATCCGCAATAATTTTTCCAATGGGGGGCAAAATTTTAATGGCATCCATATTCTGCCCTTTTGATAATGCTATGAAGGGGACAGTCATAAAATAAAGCGTTGTAATACAAAGGCTGCGAAACATGATGCAAGTCTGATAGAAGAATAAAAAACGAGACTACTCCTCTGACCAGGAATTTCCTATGGGAGAGATACAGGAGGCTGTTTGGACCCCGGTATCTCCTGAACTATAGATGGTAGGGGGTCATATGAGGTATCATTGGAAAGGCCAGTGCATGGTCTGAATGACCAGAATGACCATGGTTTATGTAAAAGAAACTAAATAAAATAAGAAAACCAATGATGGTGCTCATACACCACATTACTGTGAGTATTATTGTTGTGCAGCTCTGTGATACAGTAATGTGCAGTGTGCATGGGTGTATCACAGTGCTGCACAGCAACAAAACTCACAATACTGTGCGGTGTGTATGAGCATTTGTTGCTGTGCAGATCTGTGGTACGGTCATAGACACTGCACATTGCTGTGAGTTTTGTTGCTGTGCAGCACTGTGACACACTCACAGTGCTGCACAGCAACAAAACTCATAATAATGTGCGGTGTGTATGAGCATTTGTTGCTGTGCAGTACTGTGACACACCCATACACATCAACACATCACAGTGCTGCACAGCAACAAAACTCACAATACTGTGCGGTGTGTATGAGCATTTGTTGCTGTGCAGATCTGTGGTACGGTCATAGACACTGCACATTGCTCACAGTGCTGCACAGCAACAAAACTCATAATAATGTGTGGTGTGTATGAGCATTTGTTGCTGTGCAGCACTGTGACACACCCATACACATCACACATCACAGTGCTGCACAGCAACAAAACTCACAATAATGTGCGGTGTGCATGAGCATTTGTTGCTGTGCAGATCTGTGATACGCTCATACATAACGCACTATACTGTATCACAGAGCTCTTCAGCAATAAAACTCAATAACGTGGAGTGTGTATGAGAGTATCACAGAATCCACAGCAATAAACCTCACAGTAATGTGCTTTATTTAGAAATTAGGGTTATAAAGAGTGTGAAAGTGACAGAGTGCTAGAGGAAATGCCAAAGGAGAGGGGGAGGGAGAGAAAACGTAAAAGGGAGAAGGACATTAATGAGGGGAAATAGAGAAAGAAAATTATAGAAATAGATTAATTATTAGGACAGATGGTAAAAAAGACAGATGAACATATTCATTAAGACAGACACATAAACAAGAAGAAAGACAGATAAAGGGACACACAGAAGCACAGACAGAAAGGTGGACAAACCTCCCCCTCCCCCATACTCCCCTGCCTCTTGCTTCCAACTCTCCCAGCTGCTCCTTTTCCTGGCTGTCTCCCGGTATCAGCAGGGTCCTGAGTCTGGTCACAAGACGACAGAGGTTACTGCACCCCTGTGCTGCCATACACTATCAATCCCTATAGTGCAGGCAGCATGATGATAGGCTGCCTGTCACAGGGATATACAGGGCCAGTTCCCTGCTTCTGGCCGGAGACACAGCAGCTCAGAAGATTCAGCCCCCTCCCCACTACAAGACACCCGGCCAGAACGTCTTGCAGGCAGCCTGCCATGTGCGAGCAAGCAGTAGAGCAGACGGCACTGGAGGCTACCTGCTTCAATCTGCGACTGTGCTGAGACTCCCGGCCATACACTCCCCTCTTTCAACTTGTCAGTCACTGGGGCAGACGCTCCGCCCCCCGCCGTAAACTACAGGCAGCCTGCAGGCCGAAAGAAAAAAAAAACGTTTTAAAATTGCTTTTAATTATAAAACGGATCCCCAGCGGTCCAAAAGTTCTAGGGGGGGTGAGCGCCCCCCCTTGCCCCACCCTGCGGACGCCCATGAAGCTTACACAGTTGTTTGTTAAATTAGAAATATTAGCAGAGAAGGAAGTTAAAAAATGGGAGATTATGTTTCTAGAACAATACCTTAATTTAACGGTTGTTCCTAGAGGTTTGAGGATACAAAAATTGCCAGCTTTTGGTTTAGAGAATAAGGAATTTATGGAGAGATGGGCAGAAATTCTGCATGAATGTTCCTTCCACCCATTAATAAAAACTTACTAATACAAAGTGACTGGTTGACTCAGGACAAGGTTTTACAGAAATTAAACAATGTGAATGTTAATAAAGCCCCAGGGCCAGATGGAATTCACCCGCGAGTACTGAGAGAGCTATGTGTTGAAATATGTAAACCTCTGTTCTTAATCTTTCAAGATTCTTTTATTTCAGGAATAGTACCAGAGGATTGGAGAAAAGCTGACGTGGTCCCTATATTTAAGAAAGGTTTAAAATTTGTGCATGGGAATTATAGACCTGTGAGCTTAACATCTGTGGCTGGGAAAGTATTCGAGGGGTTACTAAGGGATAATATTCAGGAATTTATTGGGAGGTATAATGTAATTGGCAAAAATCAGCATGGTTTCATGAAACACAGATCATGTCAGACTAACCTAATTACGTTCTATGAGGAAGTAAGTAGAAGTATAGATCAGGGGGTCGCACTGGATGTGATTTACTTAGATTTTGCCAAAGCTTTCGACACAGTTCCACACAAAAGGTTACTATTTAAATTAAGAAAAAATGGTCTAGATGAAAATACTTGTTCTTGGATAGAAAACTGGCTAAAAGATAGGGTACAGAGAGTGGTCATAAATGGTACATTTTCAAGATGGACACCAGTGGTAAGTGGTGTCCCTCAGGGGTCTGTTATAGGACCAATACTATTCAATTTATTTATAAATGACCTTGAGATAGGCATTGAAAGTCATGTATCAGTGTTTGCGGATGACACAAAGCTAGGAAAAGTAATACAATGTGAGCAGGATGTTACTTCGCTGCAGAGGGATTTAGATAGATTGGGGGACTGGGCACTTAAATGGCAGATGAAATTTAATCTAGATAAATGCAAAGTTATGCACTTTGGAGTGAAGAACACACAAGCAATTATACCCTAAATGGTACGGAGTTAGGAAATCCAAGCAGGAGAAGGATTTGGGAATAATCATAGACTTCAAACTAAGTAACAATGTGCAATGTCAAACAGCAGCCACAAGGCCAGCAAAGTACTGGCATGCATTAAAAGGGGAGTTCACTCACGGGATGAAAACATAATTTTGCCTCTGTATAAATCAATGGTCAGGCCGCACCTTGAATATGCCGTGCAATTTTGGGCACCTGTCTTAAAAAAAGATATTATATCGCTAGAAAAAGTGCAGAGACGGGCAACTAAATTAATAAGGGGGATGGAAGGGTTAAGTTATGAGGAAAGACTAACAAGCTTAAACCTGTTTATTTAGAGAAAAGGCGCCATTAGAGGGGATCTGATAACCTTATATAAATATATACGGGGCCATTATCAACCATTGTCTGATAACCTATTCATTAACAGGACTATACATAGGACAAGGGGTCATCCATTTAGACTGGAAGAAAGAAAATTTAGCTTAAAGCATAGGAAGGGTTATTTTACGGTGAGAACAATAAAGCTGTGGAATTCTCTGCCTGTTGAGGTGGTTGGG
The DNA here is from genome assembly GCA_009667805.1 of Leptobrachium leishanense. Lineage (NCBI taxonomy): Eukaryota > Metazoa > Chordata > Amphibia > Anura > Megophryidae > Leptobrachium > Leptobrachium leishanense. The sequence continues at coordinate 26,002 of RXON01002190.1, read as the reverse complement.
TCAGAGTCTGTACAGACTTTTAAAAAACGACTGGATGACTTCCTGCAGACACAGAATATTAAGGGTTATAATATTTAATATGTGGTAAAAGCTTCTTGATCCAAGGAGAAATCTGACTGCCATTCTGGGGTCAAGAAGGAATTTTTTCCCAGTATGTTGCATATTCAGACTGGGTTTTTTGCCTTCTTTTGGATCAACAGCAGTAGGTTATGTGGGAGAGGCTGAACCCGATGGACGCATGTCTTCTTTCAGCCTATATAACTATGTAACTATGGAACTATGTAACTAATGGAATTATTGGCCGATTTATTTATTTATTTATAATATTTCTAATTTAACAAACAACTGTGTAAGCTTAGTATATGTGATGGATCCCACCTTATTGGGGGTTTCAGAGAAAATACTTTCAATACGTTTTCTCCTTGCCTCCCTCAAATCAGAGGTCATAACCCTACAATATACCAATCACGGCTCAGAGTCCTGATTGGGCAAATTTTGCCCAATCATGGGCTCACAGAGCTAAGTCCCGCAGCACACTATATAAGGCTTCACACAGCGCTTCAGCACACGTTTGAGAGGCGATTGTTGTTGTGTTAGTGTGTGTTCTTACTGCCAGTCTGCCACCAGCTACTGGGGGGGTCTCATCTACTGGGGGGGTCTCATTTCTACCAAATATCTGGGAATTGTTGTTATCTTTGTGTTCTCACTCCCAGCAACTATTTTGGGGGCTCAGTAATTTCTACAAAATATTTGTGAATTGAGGTAATCTGAGGTAATCTGTGTCTTGTCACTGCCAGACAGAATTTTGGGGGCTCAGTAATTTCTACAAAATATTTGTGAATTGAGGTAATCTGAGGTAATCTGTGTCTTGTCACTGCCAGTGCCATGCAGTATTTTGGGGGGCAGTAATTTCTACAAAATATTTGGGAATTGTTATAATCCGTGTGTTCTCACTGGCTGCCACCCATCAGGGGGTCTCACTGATTTATAGGAGGTTTCTGAGATTTGTAATCTGTGTCTTCCCACTGCCAGCTATCAGGGGGTCCCACATACTTCTAGCAGAGTTCTGCGAATTGTAATCTGTGTCTTGTCACTGTTGCCAGCTATCAGGGGGTCCTATCATGGGGTCTCACTGACTTGTAGCAGATTTCTGCGAATTGTAATTTGTTTCTTGTCACTGCCACCCATCAGGGGGTCTCACTGATTTATAGGAGGTATCTGGGAATTGTAATCTGTGTCTTGTCACTGGCTGCCAGCTATCAGGGTGTCTCACTGAGTTATACCAGAGTTCTGGAAATCTTTAATCTTTATTAGGGATGAGCCGAACACTCCCCGAGTTCGGTTTGAGCCTGAACCCAAACTTCCCATTTGTTCGGGTCCGAACCTGAACCCGAACTCGAACCTAATGCAAGTCAATGGGGCTGAAAATTCAGTTTTTAGAGTGCCCTCCAAGAGGGCATATATGCTACATATTTGCCATAAAAGGTGTATGGGGGTCCGGGTAGTGCCCTGGGGGACAGGAAACAAGAACAAAAAGTTTAAAAAAAAAGTTTTTAAAGGGACAGTGAGTTTTCCATGAAATAAGGGTTAAAAATAAAAACCAAAAATTCCTTCAAATATCGTGCCTAGGAGGTCCCATAACCTGCCCGTGAAGTGGAGGTATAGAAACACTTAAAAACAAAAAAATGACGTTTCATATGACGGTAAATGCTTTTCCTTTAATCTATCCATAAACAACTGCTTGGGGCGGCAGTCTGTATGAAAAGAGGAGACATTTTCGTACACGCAGAAAAAGTTTACTGATTTTTTTGGCTAAATTATTGTGAAATATATGCAGGCTTTGGATGAAAGTAACAATAGGTGCTTTAAAATTGGTCCTTTAGCGTCCCCAACAGTGCCGTCACACCGTAACCCCTCTGAGGATATAAATCTGATACAGGCGTCAGTGGCAGTGCACCCAAATATTGTGCTTTTGGTGCCAGGCCTGCAAGTACTATCATACAGTAACCCCTCTGTGGTATTTGTGAAGAATGCAGGAGTGGACCATGTGGTCCTATATTGAAAAGTTTTGATCTGGTAATGGGCGTCAGTGCACCCAGATATTGTGCCTGTAATGCCAGGCCAGCAAGTATCATCATACAGTAAGGCTGGGGTCAGACGAACGCAGTGTTAACGTCCGTGTTGCCCGCACATAAGTACGTCCGTGATAGCATACAATTGTGTTAAATGGAGCCCCACACACGAAGTACGTTCGCACAGAAGTGCGGGGCTGACGGACGCTGCAAACGAACGCAGGTTAGGCAAGAACGTAATACTGCTAGAACGGACGTGCAGAGTGCGCCACGTCCACAACGTCCGCATAGCTTTGTGTGTGAGTGATGCAACAAGGTCAGACGGACTGCATTTATACGTCCAGCATTTTTGACGGACAGAATGTTCTTTCATTGTAATTTATTTTCCCTGCTACATCAGTCAAAAAATACTTCAGTGAAAAAACCGACTGTGTGGCCACTACCTTGTTGTCAGTCAGTAAGTACGTCCGTACTGCACGGACGCACAGTCCGTACAAAATGCCTCATCTGACCCTAGCCTAATCCCTCTGTGGTATTGTGGAAGAGTGCAGGGGTGGACCATGTGGTCCTATATTGAAAAGTGGGTTTTTTTTATCTGTTAATGGGCGTCAGTGCACCCAGATATTGTGCCTTTAATGCCAGGCCAGCAAGTATCATCATACAGTAACCCCTCTGTGGTATTGTGAAGAGTGCAGGGTTGGACCCTGCGGTTCAAACAATTAAAATGATATAAATCTGGCCACAGGCGTCAGTGCAGCCAAATATTGTGCCTTTCATGGCAGCAAGTGCCTTCCACACCGTAACCCTTTTGTGGTATTGGAAGAGTTCAGTGCTGGAGGTTTTGTGAATGCAGAGAGGACATCCCCGATCTATTCCATTGCTTCAGCATCAGGGATTGATAGCTGCTGATCCAGGACTGATTCATTTTTATAAATGTCAGCCGGTCTACAGAGTCGGTGGACAGACGCACTCTTTTGTCTGTGACAAAACCTCCAGCGGCACTGAACGTCCTTTCGGAAAGCACGCTAGATGAAGGGCAACCTAGTAGCTGCATAGCATATTGGCTAAGCTCTGGCCAGTGATCCAATCTCAACACTCAGTTAGACAGTGGATCATCTGCTGCAAAGGTATCCAGGTCTGCCCTTGCCCCTAGGTAGTCCTGCACCATATTGTGAAGACGCTGGCAATGGGTGCCTACATTTGACGTCCTGGGCGTCGAGGACTAAAAAAATTAAAAAAAGCATCAGTTAAGCGGCCCTGGCCTTCACCACTATTCCTCTGATCACCCGCAGCCTCAGAAGCACGTGTGTCAGCACTTGGTAATCTACCAGTGCCTGGAAAGGTGTTACACAAGTGTCGCTTTAGAGCGTCCTCAAGTTTTTTCATCCTGTGCTCCCTCTGTGCGGGCAGGATGAGCTCTGCAACTTTCCCCTGTATCGTGGATCAAGAAGGGTTGCCAACCAGTAATGATCCCTCTCCTTGATAGCACGAATCCTTGGTGTCCTTTAGCAGGCTTTGCATCATTAGGGAGCCCATGCAGCATAGGTTGGAGGTGGCATTAGCTTCCGAGTCTTCCGGTCAATGAGGATGACCGTATCGTGCACTTCCTCCTCCCAGCCACGCACTAGCCCTTCTGTTTCTGGGCACACAAAACCCTCCCTTAAGGAATCCCCACCTTCAATGCCCCCACTACTTAAATATTCCTCCTCCTCCTCATCCTCCTCCTGTCTGATCTGAGTAGGACCCGCTGGAATGCTGTCTGCGGAAAGACTGGGCCTTGAGAGCTAGGAAGGCCTCCTCTTCCTCCTGCTGCTCTGCCTCTAGAGCCACATCTATAATTCCCCGCAGAGTGTGCTCCAGCAGGAACACTAAAGGAATTGTGTCACTGATGCATGCACTGTCCCTGCTCACCATCCTCGTTGCCTCCTCAAATGGTGACAGTACAGTGCATGCATCTTTGATCATCAGCCACTGTGGGGGGGTAAAAAACCAAGTTGACCTGAACCTGTCCTTGTGCCATACTCACACAGGTACTCGTTGATGGCCCTCTGCTGCTTGTGCAGATGTTGCAGCATTGCTAATGTCGAGTTCCACCTGGTGGGCATGTCACAGATCAGACGGTTTGTGGAAAGTGGAATTCTCTTTGAATTTCTGCCAGGCGGAACGCTTGCTGGGAATGACCGTCTGAAGTGGCTGCAGACTTTTCTGGCCTGGATGAGAAGCTCTGGCAGCCCTGGGTACTTGGTTAGGAAATGCTGTACCACCAGGTTTAGGACGTGTGCTAGGCATGGTACATGCGTCAATTTACCCTTGCGTAGGGCGGAGAGAAGGTTGCTGCCATTATCGCAGACGATCATTCCCAGCTCAAGCTGGCGTGGTGTTAGCCATCTCTGCACCTGCTCCTGCAGAGCTGACAAAATTTCTGACCCGGTATGGCTCCTGTCCCCTAAACAAACCAGCTCAAGCACAGTATGGCATCTTTTTGCTTGAGCCATTGCGTAGACCCTGTCAGGCGTCGGTTTAACTGCCACTTCGCCAGAGACAGAGAAGGAGGAGGAAGAGGAGAAGGAGGAAGGCCTCCTCTTCCTCCCGCTGCTCTGCCTCTAGAGCCACATCTATAATTCCCCGCAGAGTGTGCTCCAGCAGGAACACTAAAGGAATTGTGTCACTGATGCATGCACTGTCCCTGCTCACCATCCTCGTTGCCTCCTCAAATAGTGACAGTACAGTGCATGCATCCTTGATCATCAGCCACTGCGGGGGGGGAACAAGTTGACCTGAACCTGTCCTTGTGCCATACTCACACAGGTACTCGTTGATGGCCCTCTGCTGCTTGTGCAGACGCTGCAGCATTGCTAATGTCGAGTTCCACCTGGTGGGCATGTCACAGATCAGACGGTTTGTGGGAAGGTGGAATTCTCTTTGAATTTCTGAGCCCCCAAAATACTTGCTGGCAGTGACAAGACACAGATCACCTCAATTCCCAAATGTTTTGTAGAAATTTGTGACCCCCAAAATACTGCGTGGTACTGGCTGTGTGACAAGACACAGATCACCTCAATTCACAAATGTTTTAAAGAAATTAGTGAGCCCCAAAAAGATTTGCTGGCACAGTGACAAGACCCAGAAGGTCACCTCAATTCACAAATGTTTTAAAGAAATTAGTGAGCCCCAAAAAAACTTGCTGGCACAGTGACAAGACACACATCACATAAATTCCCTGATATTTGGTAGAAATGAGACCCCCCCAGACCCTCCCAGTAGCGTGGCAGACCGGCAGTAACAAGACACTATCTCCTTTGAAATCTCCTCTGAAATGCGTGCAGAATCGGCGCGTGGAAACGTTATATAGTGTGCTGCGGGACTTAGCTCTGTGAGCCCATGATTGGGCAAAATTTGCCCAATCAGGACTCTGAGCGGTGATTGGCATAGTGTTGAACCAGTCTTGCACCAGACCTGTGGTCAGGTGCAAGGCTGTAGCCAATTACGAGCTTCAGGCCAGTGGGAAAATGCATTGTGGTCCCTTGTGGTCGAACATGCGGCGAACACCCGGAAATGTTCGGTGTTCGCGATCTCATCGAACAGGCCAAGTTCGGGTCGAACTCCGAACCGTCCGAACCCGAACCGCTCATCCCTAATCTTTATACCAGAGTTGAATCAGAGTTCTGTATATATTTAATCTATAGATCACTCACCATGTCAGAAATACCAAAAAGGACAGGCAGACGCTCCCAGACACAGATAAGAGGGCAAGCAGTCTCTGTGTCGGGAGGCTGTGCCTCTGGTCGTGGTGGACGTGGTGCATCCTCTGCAGGGGCACGCTTGTCCTTTCTAACTGGTGCTGGCCGTCTTAAGCAGCAGCAACATACAGAGGATTTGGTGGATTGGCTAACCAGGCCATCCTCATCCTCCGAGTCCTCTGCCAGCCAGGCTTGTAGTGCTTTACAGTCCACCTCAGCTGCCAAAACATCTAATGCAGCCTCCATGTCCACAGCTACTCCTGCCGTAGCCTCACTATCACACACGGAGGATTCAACTGAATTGTTTGACTACAATGACAGTGACATGCTGCTTGAGAATGCTCAGCAAGTACAGTGCTCTGATTCAATCTCTGAGGTTGAGGAAGGGAGTATAATCAACCTAGAGGAAGGGGGTGCCAGTGATGACACACAAATAACTGGCACTCATGTTGCCCCAGCAGCTGCAGCATACTGCTAAGTTGGCTCCAGTGATGAGGAGATAGGGGGTGATGATGACAATGATGATGAGGTCACTGACTCCACCTGGGTGCCTGATCGAACAGAGGACTCAAGTGAGGAGAGGAGGAGAGGCACAACAAACACGAGGCACAACATCCTCTATGACCAACCGTAGCACTAGCCAGTCCAAGGCATCAGATGTCAGAGCTGCTCAGGTGCAGAGCGCTGTTGTCTCAAAGCACACATCCAGGAACTCTGCTGTCTGGGAGTTCTTTAAGAAATGTGCAGCAGACCCCACCGTTGCTATTTGAAATCTATGTCAGATGAGGCTCAAGCGTGGGAAAGACACCGGACGCTTGGGTACCATGAGCTTGAGGCGACATATGACCACCTGCCACACATCCTGTTGGCGCAAAACTTTGCATAGGTCCTCCTCCTCCTCATCTGTCTCTACCCCTACTGTATGTCCTGCCATGTCATTGCCTACAACCTCCACTGACAGGGATGATGCTACAGTAATGGATGTACCAGGTCCTTCCTCCCAATGTGACAGCATCCCATCAGCTGAAGATTTACGCAGTCAGATTACGTTGCCCGAGCTGCTGCAGCGTAAGAAAAAATATAGTCCCAACCATCCCCAAGCACAGCGTCTAAATGCCAGCTTAGAAAAATTACTCGCATTGCAGCTGCTGCCTTTCCAGCTGGTGGACTCTGCTCCCTTCCGTGAATTTGCTGAATGTGCTGTACCACAGTGGCATGTTCCAAAATGCCATTACTTTTCACGGAAGGCCATTCCAGAACTATACCAGCACGTAGAAGACAATGTTATCGAGTCATTGGGAAAGGCAGTCAGCAGCAAGGTGCATGTGACTTTAGACACGTGGTCCAGCAAGCATGAACAGGGTCGTTACATTTCCTTCACGGCACACTGGGTAACTCTGATTGCAGCTGGGAGGGATCCAAGACGGGGCTCTGTGCTGGAGCTTGTTCATCCACCACGCCTCCAGAAAGCTGCTTGAATGAGGTCTGTCTGCTCCACCACTACCTGGCTGGGATGAGGAAGTGCACGATACGGTCATCCTCATTGACCGGGAAGACTCGGAAGCTAATGCCACCTCCAACCTACGCTGCATGGGCTCCCTTATTATGCAAAGCCTGCTAAAGGACCCCAGGATTCGTGCTATCAAGGAGAGGGTTCATTACTGGTTGGCAACCCTTCTTGATGCACGATACAAGGGCAAAGTTGCAGAGCTCATCCTGCCCGCACAGAGGGAGCACAGGATGAAAAAACTTGAAGACGCTCTAAAGCAACACTTGTGTAACACCTTTCCAGGCACTGGTAGGTTACCAAGTGATGACACAGGTGCTTCTGAGGCTGCGGATGATCAGAGGAATAGTGGTGAAGGCCGGGGCTGCTTGACTGATGCCTTTTTAAATTTTTTTAGTCCACGACGCCCAGGGACGTCAAATGTAGGCACCCATTGCCAGCGTCTTCACCATATGGTGCAGGACTACCTAGGGGCAAGGGCAGACCTGGATACCTTTGCAGCAGATGATCCACTGGCTTACTGGGTGTTGAGATTAGATCACTGGCCAGAATTTAGCCAATATGCTATGCAGCTACTAGGTTGCCCTTCATCTAGCATGCTTTCTGAAAGGATGTTCAGTGCCGCTGGAGGTTTTGTCACAGACAAAAGAGTGCGTCTGTCCACCGACTCTGTAGACCGGCTGACATTTATAAAAATGAATCAGTCCTGGATCAGCAGCTATCAATCCCCTGATGCTGACGTAACGGAATAGATCGGATGTTTCTGCATTCACAAAACTCCAGCACTGAATTCTTCCACAATACCACAAAAGGGTTAACAGTGTGAAGGCACTTGCTGCCATGAAAGGCACAATATTTGGCTGCACTGACGCCTGTGCCAGATTATATCATTTTAAATTTTTTGAACCGCAGGGTCCAACCCTGCACTCTTCCACAATACCACAAAAGGGTTACGGTGTGAAGGCACTTGCTGCCATGAAAGGCACAATATTTGGCTGCACTGACGCCTGTGCCAGATTTATATCATTTGAATTTTTTGAACCGCAGGGTCCACCCCTGCACTCTTCCACAATACCACAGAGGGGTTACTGTATGATGGCACTTGCTGGCCTGGCACCAAAAGCACAATATCTGGAAGCACTGACGCCTTTACCAGATTCATATCTTTTTTAATATAGGACCACATGGTCTATCCCTGCACTCTTCCACAATACCACAGAGGGGTTACTGTATGAATGCACTTGCTGGCCTGGCACCAAAAGCACAATATCTGGGTGCACTGATGCCTTTACCAGATTCATATCTTTTTAATATTGGACCGCATGGTCCACCCCTGCACTCTTCCACAATACCACAGAGGGGTTACTGTACGATGGCACTTGCTGGCCTGGCACCAAAAGCACAATATCTGGGTGCACTGATGCCTTTACCAGATTCATATCTTCTTTTTTTGTATGTAAGATTTTTATTTTGTAAGTAAGTCAGCATATAGTCAAACGTAATAAAGCAAGGGCCAAGCAGGACCATCCACAGCATAAGTTCCACATGTAAAAAAAAAATAATAAACATCCCCCGAAAGAGGGAGGAGGGAAGGGGGTAGTGGGTAGCGCAAAAATACACTTCAGAAAAGCAGTAGTAGAAACACATTGAAAGACAACAAAAACCTCAGACAGTAGGAGGTCAACAGGTATACCGCTCAAGGGGTAAAAAGAAAGAAAAATATTGTCCGCGGACATCACGTATGGCGATGCAGACAGTAATATAAACCTCAGTAAGTGCCAGCAGAGACAATGCGAAACAAGTAGAAAGCAAACAAAACAGTCTCAGCATGAAAAAGGAAAAACTCAGCCAGGGGTGAGGAGTAGGAAAAATCTGCACGGGGGGGGGGGGTCATTGCTGCTAGATGGTACGGGTCAGCAACAAAAAGAATGTCTCCATAGATCACCTCAGCCTGTGTCCAGCGGAAATGCTGCGTTTTCAGCCTTCCCGCGCCGAATCATCCCACGGGTAGCGCGGAAATTCGGCATCCTCCAGGTCATCAACGCCACTAAAAAGGACCCCGTCATGAGGCCCAGATGAGCGCTTCAGCCTGTCGGACAGCCCTCTCCCCGCAAGCTGCGCTGGGGGGCCAGTAGCGGGCTCCTCAGGGACCTCCTCCGAAATCTCCAGCACAGCTGTCTCCCGCATGCCTCCAGCATCCCAATCCACTACCATAGTAGGGAGACCGCGCTCTCGGCCGATAGATAAGGCCTCCACCACCCGGGTCACAGCCAGGGCCTCCTTTCCCAGCTCCCAGCCATCCACAAATACTGCCTCCGATCTGCTCCAAAGACCGCAAGACATCAGGCACTCCTTGGCCTCCAGCATCCACTCCGAGCAGCCCGCAAAAGCAGCCACCATATCATCGCATGGGGAGGTGCGCATCAGATGCCTCCATTCCGCGCGCTCCTCCACCAACTCCGCCACAGGGTCCACAGTCGCGTTCAGAGGACGGGGGCCTCCATCCTCAAGCCCGCTTCCGCTGAAATCCCGGGCAGGGTCTTTTTGCAGAGGAGGGAAGGGAAAGCGAGGGATGCTCCAAATAAGTGCGAGGGTTTAGGCCTCAAAATGGGCGCCGCGCAAGCTCACACACCGGGAAACAAGGCCCCAATCTCCGCTGGGCTCTGGAGGGGGGGACCCAAGCGGCTCTAGAGCACTCCTTCCGATGGCCAGCCACGCAAAGACTCCCCAAGGGAGATTCAGGAGACAATCCAGGTCGAAATCCACCGTATATAGCAGACTCCAACGGAGCTCAGCTTAGAGACGTCTGCTCCCTCGTGCGGCCAGCCACGCCCCCCAGATTGATATCTTTTTAATATAGGACCGCATGGTCCACCCCTGCACTCTTCCACAATACCACAGAGGGGTTACTGTATGATGGCACTTGCTGGCCTGGCGCCAAAAGCACAATATTTGGGTGCACTGCCACTGACGCCTGTACCAGATTCATATCCTCAGAGGGGTTACTGTGTGACGGCACTGTTGCCGACGCTAAAGGCCCAATTTTAAAGCACCTATCGTTACTTTCATCCAAAGCCTGCATAAGTTTCACCATAATTTAGCCAAAAAATCACAAAACTTTTTCTGCGCGTCCTAAAATGTCTTTTCATACACTGTGCAGCCCCAAGCCTGTTGTTTATGAATAGATTAAAGGAAAAGCATTTACGCGTCATTTGAAAACGTAATTTTTTTTGTTTTTAAAATGTTTCTATACATCCTAGAATCTGCCACTTCACGGGCAGGTTATGGGACCTCCTCGGCACACGATATTTGAAGGAATTTTTATTTTTTATTTTAACCCTTATTTCATGGAAAACTCACTGTCCCTTTTAAAACGTTTTTTTTTTTTACTTTTTGTCCATGTTTCCTGTCCCCCAGGGCACTACCCGGACCCCCATACACCTTTTATGGCAAATATCAAGCATATATGCCCTCTTGGAGGGCACTCTAAAAATCGAATTTTGAGTCCCATTGACTTGTATTGAGTTCGAGTTCGAATTCGAACATTTGAAAAGTTCGAGTTCTAATGCGAAGCGAACTCGGGGGTGTTCGGCTCATCCCTAGACCCAACCACGATATGTGAGGAAGATTCCAGGATTTCAAGTCATCTAGGATAGCGGAAAGAAGCGGGGGATAATTTTGAGAAAACAGATGGGTATTAGGCTGACGCCCATACTTAACCTAAGTACTTAAGACCACCCGTCGCCAATTTAAATCCATAACGAGATACAATTAAGTGAGATTGCCCTCTAGGGAACTATGTCTCCATTAATTCACTCTTGGCACATTAATTTTATATTTAGACAGGTGGTAAAAAGAGTCTAGAAGTGGAAGTAGAGCCTCCAGTGAGGCAACAGGGTTTTGTTAAACTAAAGAGGACGTTATCCGCAAAAAGCGGAGTCCTTATAATAATGCCGAGCCATGCGAATGCCCTGAAGCCTGCGATGGTCCCCAACAGATTGTAATAGCGGCTCAAATATTGACTCAAAAAAAGCAGAAGGGGTAGGGGACATCCTTACCTAGGAGTCTTACGTCAGTAGTGGGGAAATTAATGGAAACCATGTTAAAGGAAAGGATTGTTGACATCCAAAACACATAGATTACAGGATCAGAAACAAAATGGGTTTACCTCAGGGAGATCATGCCAAGCTAATCTTATTGACTTTTTTGATTGGGTAACAAAAATTATAGACAAAGGTGGTGCAGTAGACATTGCTTATTTAGATTCAGTAAGGCTTTTGATACTGTTCCGCATAGAACGCTTATCAATAAATTGCAATCTTTGAGCTTGGATTCCAATATTGTTGAATAGATTAGGCAGTGGCTGAGTGACAGGCAACAGAGGGTTGTGGTAAATGGAGTTTATTCAGCGCAAGGTCTTGTTACCAGTGGGGTACCTCAGGGGTCAGTACTTGGACCCATTCTCTTTAATATTTTTATTAGTGATATTGCAGAAGGTATTAATGGAAAAGTATGTCTTTTTTGCTGATTACACAAAGATTTGCAACAGGGTTGACGTTCCTGGAGGGATCAGCCAAATGACAAAATGATTTAGGTAAACTAAAAAAAATGGTCGGAGCTGTGGCAATTGAGTTTTAAACCCTTTCGCTGCTGAGGCTTTTCCCGCCTCTGTGCTGAGGTCATTTTTACCGGTTTTGCTCATCATGTTTAAACGCGTTTTGAAGGCTTATTTTAGTATATGACCCAGACATATTATATATCGTTCTTTCCGTCAGAACTCGGTAGATTCATAATATGTCATTATTATATGTATACGTTATGTCATGTCTGTATATTATAACAAAAAATGCAATAAAATATGTATTTTCAATAAATTTACAACGTGTAAAGTGTTTTTTTCACATTTTAAGATGCGAGCAATTGCGGTTATATTTTGTATGGGGTGCGCTTGTTAAAAAAAATTAGAGATGGGGTCTCGTTACATTTTTTTTTGGGGAAAATTACGCGATTTTTAAAAACGCACCGCATACAAAAATCGTTAGTGCAGCATCATTGTTCACATTATAATTGAAATGGGAACAATATTCCTGCATTAAACTTTTAATTAAAACCTAATGTCCCGCCGGGGTCCCGGAATGCTGGGCTGACATCGGAGATGTCAGCCCGCACCGGGGGGGCGCAGCAATCCGCCGGAATCCGGCGGATTGCTGCCTCCTGTGCTCGGACGCGCTGAGTGCGTCCGTAGCACAGGAGAACCACTTGGCTGGACGCGCTGAGCGCGTCCATAGCAGCCAAGTGGTTAATGTGGATAAGTGCAAGATAATGCACCTGGGACGTAAAAACCCAAGGGCTGAATATAGAATATTTGATACAGTCCTAACCTCAACATCTGAGGGTTGGGATTTAGTAGTTATTATTTCAGAGGATCTAAGTGTAAGTAGTCAATGTAATAGAGCAGCAGGAAATGCTAGCAGAATGCTTGGTTGTGTAGGGAGAGGTATTAGCAGTAGGAAAAGGGAAGTGCTCATGCCACTGTACAGAGCACTGGTGAGACCTCACTTGGAGTACTGTGTGCAGTACTGGAGACCGTATCTCTAGAAGGATATAGACATCTTAGAGAGAGTTCAGAGAAGGGCTACTAAAATGGTGTACGGCTTGAAGGAGAAAAGTTACCAGGAAAGGCTTAATGATCTTAACATGTATAGCTTGGAAAAAAGACGAGACAGAGGAGATATGATAGAAACATTTAAATATGTAAAGGGAATCCACAAGGCAGAGGAAGGGAGTATATTTAAAAGGAAACAAAGTAGCAAAACAAGAGGACATAGTCTTAGATTAGAGGGGCAAAGGTTTAAAAGTAACATCAGGAAGCATTATTTTACTGAGAGGGTGGTGGATACATGGAACAGCCTTCCAGTAGAAGTGGTAGAGGCCAAGACAGTGATTGAATTTAAGCAGGTATGGGATAGGCATAAGGCTATCCTAAACAAAAGATAAATCCAGGTAAAGTATCCATGTAATTGGGCAGACTAGATGGGCCGAAAGGTTCTTATCTGCCGACATTTTCTATGTTTCTATGTTTCTATGAATTGTAAAAGGGTCAGCCAGGAGGCCATTCACATGAACCCAAGCAGAAGGTTCATGATAAAGGGCTGACAACCAGGATTGCCAATGGTTCCCAAACCCCAATTTCTCCATGACCCCAAAAAGTAACTGCCAATCTACCTTATCAAATGCCTTTTCGGCATCAGAGGAGAGAAGTATCAATATCTTGGAGGTATTAGCTGTCACGGTTCCCAGTTCCCACCACGCAGTACTTAACGCCCCACACTCCACAGAGCCCAGAAGCTACCAACAGAGTAGCCGTGAAAGATCTCTAATTGTCTGGTCCTTAGAATTGGCCAGGTAAACTAGCTAGACAGAAAGGGTTAACAACACGGGGAGTAGTCAGCCGAGCCAGAATCAGGAATACAGAGTTCAGAATGGTCAAATGTAATAGCCGGGTCGATATCAGAGCAGTAGCGTAGTACAAGAAAATGGTCTAGGGCAACAGAAGGCAGAATAGTCAGAAACAAGCAGAGGTCAATAACGGGTTAATTCAATATAGCAGTCAGGTATAAGGAGCTCAGGTATGGATAACTACGATCTGGCAACTGCTGAGAATACACTGAGGGTTTTTAAAGACCTTCACCAGGCCACGCCCCCACTCAAGCCGCGCCTCATGCAACCACCTCCATGCCTGTCTCCATTTAAACCGGGCATTGGTCAGCAAGCAGCATCAGACATGCTGCCCTCAAGCACACAGGTAGGGCTGGAAGCTCCCAATGTTACAGTACCCCCCTCTCCACGGGAGGCCACCGGACGACCAACAGGACGAGCGGCAGGACGACCACCAGGGCGATCGGGGTGCGAGGCATGGAACGCCCTGACCAACCTAGAGGCAGACATGTCGGAAGCTGGAATCCAGGACCGGTCTTCTGGACCATAACCCACCCAATCGACCAAGTACTGCAGAGCGCCCCTGCACAGCCTAGAATCCAAAACCCTCCTAAGCTCATACTCAGATTCACCATCAACCTGAATAGGTGGAGGAGGAGGAACGACCCGCGTGTACCTGTTACACAACAAAGGCTCAGTAGGGAGGTGTGGAAGACGTTGTGCATGCGAAGATGTTAGGAAGGGCAAGAGCATAAACCACAGGATTAATGCGGCGAATGATCTTATATGGACCTATAAACCGAGGTGCCATTTTCATAGAAGGCACCCGCAACTTCACGTTCCTAGTGGACAACCAAACTCTATCCCCACGTTATAGGAGGGAGCTTGTAACCTATGCCTGTCAGCCTTGCGTTTCTGGACAGCAACATTGCGCTCCATATTTTCTCGAATCTGTCTCCAAATCTCTTGCAGTTGAGTGAGATGTTCATCGAGAGCCGGGATGGCCTGTTCAGTAAACTGAAGCGGTAGAGCCGGAGGGAAAAAACCATAGATGGCAGAAAAAGGAGAGTGGCCAGTGGTCTCGTTAACGGCGTTATTACGTGCATACTCAGCCCAGGGCAACAACTCCGACCAATTGTCTTGTTGTTGTGTGGTAAAGCAACGTATGTACTGCTCGAGACCCTGATTTGCCCTCTCTGCTGCCCCATTAGTTTGTGGATGATATGCTGAAGAGAAGGCCAATCGCACCCCCATCTCTGCACAGAAAACACTCCAGAAACGAGAGACGAACTGGGCTCCTCTGTCAGAGACTATTTCAGGCGGAACCCCATGTATTCGTACAATCTCTCTAGCAAATACAACTGCCAGTTCTTTGGCTGTAGGAAGCTTAGGTAGAGGGACAAAATGAGCCATTTTGGAGAAGCGGTCTACAACTGTCAGAACCACAGTATGACCCTTGGACTTCGGCAAGTCTACAATAAAATCCATAGATAGATGAGACCAAGGCCTCTTAGGCATGGGTAAAGGCTGCAATAGACCGACAGGCAAGGATTTACTGGTTTTGCTTCTGGCACAGACTTGACAAGCCAAAACAAACAGACGTACGTCCTGTCGCATGGTGGGCCACCAGAACTGTCTGGAGATACTGGTAAGAGTCTTAGTAATACCAGGATGACCTGCTGGTTAGAATCATGAAACATTATGAGTAATTCTTGTCTTTCCTTTTCAGGTACACAACAACATATCTGGAGGCTTGTCAGGTGGAGCCCCTACTTGAACTGCCTGGAGGCGATCCAGGAAAGGCGAGGAGACAGACAAGACTGTGGAAGCCACAATACGTTCAGGAGGAACTATAGGATTGTGGTCTTGTGTATTAGATTAATATGGGTCATATTGACGAGATAAGGCATCAGCCTTTACATTGCGGTCACCTGGTCTGTAAGTCAATACAAAATTAAACCGAGACAGTAGCAATGACCACCTGGCCTGTCTCGCGTTCAAACGTTTAGCATCCCCGATGTACGTAAGGTTCTTATGATCAGTAATTATCAATAAAGGGTCAAGAGTACCTTCCAACAAATGTCTCCACTCTGATAGGGCAGACACAATAGCAAGCAATTCTCTGTTACCGATATCATAATTGCGTTCTGCTGGTGATAATTTTCTTGAAAAGAACCCACAAGGATGTAGAGGTTTTCCTGGAGACTCTCTTTGAGACAGGACAGCCCCAATGCCTATCTCGGAAGCATCAACCTCAAGAACAAACGGAATCCTGGGATCAGGATGCCGTAACACGGGAGCGGAAGTGAAAGCTTGTTTGAGGGCTTCGAATGCTTGTTTGGATTGAGAAGACCAGATCTGGTTCTTCAGACCTTTACGTGTCATATTAATGATAGGGGAGGCTACAGCGGAATAATTCTTGATAAATCTCCTATAATAGTTGGAAAACCCAGAAACCTCTGTATGGCCTTGAGACCTTGAGGGAGAGGCCATTCTGAGATGGCTGTGAGTTTAGAAGGATCCATCTCAAAACCCTCTGGAGTGATAATATACCCAAGAAATTTCACAGTTGTAATGTCGAATAAACACTTCTCTAGTTTGCAATAAAGACCATTGTCCAGTAATTTTGCTAATACCTGTCTGACATGTGCATGGTGGGTTTTCAGATCGGGAGAGTAAATTAATATATCGTCTAGGTATACTATAACAAAGGTTTGTAAGAAATCTCTGAGCACATCATTAATAAAATCCTGGAATACCGCTGGAGCATTACAAAGACCGAAAGGCATGACCAAATATTCATAATGCCCACTCCTGGTGTTAAATGCTGTTCTCCACTCATGCCCCTCTTTTATACGTATCAGGTTGTAAGCTCCTCTTAAATCAAGTCTTGTGTATACTGCTGACCCCCTTAACCTGTCGAACAGTTCTGATATGAGAGGGATAGGATACACGTTCTTAATGGTGATCTTGTTAAGCCCCCTATAATCGATACACGGGCGTAAATCTCCCTCTTTTTTAGACACAAAAAAGAACCCAGCCCCTGCTGGAGAAGAGGAACGTCGGATAATACCTCTCTCCAAATTCTCCTTTATGTACTCCTCCATAATTTGGTTCTCCTTTATGGAAAGAGGATATACTTTGCCTCAAGGAGGCATGGTACCAGGATGAATATCTATGGCACAATCATATGGTCTATGTGGAGGCAGTTTTTCTGCCTCTCTTTTATCAAATACAGCCCTGAGGTCGGCATATTGGTCAGGAACCTCTGTAGACAATGGAGGCGCTGTGGGTGTGTTCAGGGCACCGACATGCTGAATGGGTATTAAACAAGTCCCAAAACAAGCAGGACTCCAAGACAGTATCTCTCCCTTAGCCCAATCAATCACAGGATTATGTTTCACCAACCAAGGGAAACCAAGTACAACAGGATTGGAAGGTGAATGGATAACTTGAAATATGATTTCTTCTTTATGCAAGAGACCAGTGGTAAGATCCACTGTAACCGTATCGTGAGTAATTCTAGGGCAGGATAACGGTCTGCCGTCTATGGCTTCGATGGCTAAGGGTGTCTCTCTTACAACCAGAGGTAGAGAAATGGAAGAAGCGTAGTTAACATCGATAAAGTTGCCAGCAGCCCCAGAATCCAAAAAAGCGGTAGTCTGTGTGGTCTTGGTCTCCCAAGCCAAGGATACTGGTAACATAAGTTTAGTGTCTTTGACAGGAGACATGCACGTCACACCCAAGGCCTGTCTCCTCAGCTGCCTTAGGTGCGGTAGTTTTCCGGCTTATCATGCATCTTAGGACGCGTAGGACATTGAAATCGTACATGTCCCCCCAAACCACAATACAGGCACAATCCCTCACGAAAACACCTTGTTCTCTCTTCCTCTGTAAGCCTAGTACGGCCTAGTTGCATAGGCTCAGAGGGAGGAGATAACTCTCTTGATGGTGCCTGAAAGACAGGGGCCAACCTAGGTAACGGTCTCTTGGGTTTCTCTCTTGGTCCTTCTGTCCCTTATCTGATTATCCAGATCTATACAATAATCAATGAGTTCACACAATACCTCAGGTAGTTTACGTGGAGCCAATTCTTTTTTTTTTTTTTTTTTTTAATAAAGAGTTTATTGAGTTTCAAAAGTAAACAAACATAGATTTGAATATCAAAGCGATTTCACATAGTACGACATACAGTAAGAAGCGGCCAGTCAGAGTGAAAGACCTATAGTGGTGATTCAAATGCGACTTCGGTATTCCTCAATATCAAGAGACCACCAGCGACCTGTATAATAGGAGGTCACAGTACTTGAACACATATGAGAAACAAATATATATCCCATTCCACTAGCAGTGCTGAAGTGACTTTTTCAGAAAACAGAGGCGAGTTAGGTCAGCGCTAAGCCATTGTATGAATCCAATATATGAATAATGGGTCCAGCAGTCTAGGGATCTTCACGTGGCTAGAGGTTCTTCACCGAAAGAGAAAAGAGTAGCAAAGGACAGTAAGAAAAGAAGTGAAAAGTGGCAGAGAGTGTGGTGGGGGAAGGGCCTACATAAGGGGAACAATACACAGTGAGTTCATGAGCGCGTATGTTGCCGCTCAGGGCCAGTCATGAGAAGTAGTCCGTCGCCTTCCTCCTGTGGGCTAGGCGGCCCTACAGCCTCCACCGTGTTCGCATTTGCTGCTAAGTCCGTTCTAAAGTTCGCCGAGGAGCAGTAGGCAACCCAGTGGTACCACACGTTGGTGAAATGTTGTGCTGCCGCTGATGGTGTAAGCGCTAGTTCCTCATTGGAACGCAGAATCTCCATTTTATCAACTAGTGCTTTCAGTGTTGGTATGTTCCCAGTCCTCCAGTAAAGAGGGATCAGTGTTCTGGCGACTAGGAGGATGCGTAATAAGACTGATTTCTTCAGCACCTTCACCGAGAATGGTAACATGAGTAGCAGGAAAGTTTGCGGTGTGAATTCCAGCTCCACATCCGTCGTGCGGCGCACCAGATCATGGACCATCTTCCAAAATGGTTTGAGAGATGCGCAGTCCCACCAAATATGTAAATATGTGCCTACTGCTATGTCGCATCTCCAGCAAGTCGGCGAGTGAGACGCATCAAAAGTGGCAATCAGGGCGGGCGTGCGGTACCAGAATGTCAGTATTTTATATGAGGTTTCTTGTAGTTTAGCCATTGGTGAACCGAAGTGCGTCAGGGCTAGTGATTTAGCCCATGAGTCATCAGAGATAGGGGAACCAAGAGTGCGTTCCCAACGTGCCATAAAATCCGGGGGTGCCTCGCCCACCGTCCGGAGCATACGATACAGCGTGGAAATACCATGTGCCAGCGGGGATGTCCTTTGACACATAGATTCAAAGGCAGTCAGCTGTCTGGTAAGAGAGGTGTTGCCCGACAACCGTGTAAGGAATGTTCTAACTTGATGGTAGTTAAAACGTATCGCGAATGTGGGGTCCGGTTGTCCCTGCGAATCAAGCGGTATGAAAGTTCCGTTTTGTAACAAGTGATGTGCGCGGAATTTGGTAGTATCCGTGAAGCGTTCTCTTAAGGTTGGCAAAATCGATGTCGGGAGGTCAGGATTATGTACAAGCGGGAGCAACGGTGATGGGTAGGTTGACAACGTAAATTTCGTTCTGGTTTTGTGCCAAACGTGTAGCGTGTGTCCAACTGGAGAGGCTGAATGCTTAAGTGTCTGAACCGCTCTCCAGGACAGCCAAGGAAGCGTCCATAGTGGGCGTCCTGCCAAAACTTCTTCCAGGTCTAGCCACTTCTGTTCCGGTGAGCCTACCGTCCAGTCCACTATTCTGTTCATTTGAGCTGCTATATAGTAAAGATGCGTATCAGGTAGTGCAAGACCTCCGTTCTGTTTTGGCTTGCAGAGCGTAGCATATTTGAGACGTGGGCGGCCGTGTGGCCAGATGAATTTTGTGAAGTGCGTGCGGATCGACTGGTGATACGTCCGTGGCAGTGAGATCGGGAGAGCTTGGTACAGGTATAAGAGTCGTGGTAGAAAGTTCATCTTAATTACTCCAACGCGGCCCGTCCAAGATAAATATTTAGGGGACCATCTTGCGATGTCCGATTGGAAAGTATCTAGTAAGGACATGTAATTAAGAGCATAAAGTTTTGAATATTCCGAAGTTAGGCGAATCCCCAGGTAGGTTAGAGAGGTAGCGCACCATCGAAAGGGATACCGTTCTCTCAGTGTCGCTCGCCAGGATGTTGGTAACGAGACCGCCAGCAGTTCCGACTTCGTATCGTTGATTTTAAAGCCTGCGAGATCACCGTAAATCTGTAGTTCCCGTAGGACTTCCGGCATTGTTCCTATTGGATCCGGCATGATAAACATCAGGTCATCCGCATATGCCGATACCTTATGTTCCACTCTCTCTCCTTGAACTCCTTTAATAAGTGGATTTTGTCTGATAGAGGATAATAAAGGTTCCAGGCTCAGCGCGAAGAGCAATGGTGATAGAGGGCATCCTTGTCGAGTACCATTATGAATCTGGAATGGTTGTGTGAGAGCTCCGTTAACACGTACCCTCGCTGACGGCGTTAAGTAGAGAGCCCTAACCCAACACAGATATTCCTCTCCGATACCGAAACGCTGCAATGTCCGAAACAGAAAGGGCCAAAGTACCCTGTCGAAGGCCTTTTCGGCATCAGTCGACAGTAGCAATAATGGTGACTTTGACTGCCCAGCGAGTGCTATGGCATTTAGTATTCTGGTGGTGGCGTCTCTGGCTTCTCGACCGGGTATGAATCCAACTTGATCGGGGTCAATCAGCTGTGGTAAAAAGCGTTTCAATCGATCAGCCAGTATGCGAGCCAGCAATTTCATGTCGTTATTCAACAGTGAAATCGGTCTGTAATTGCCGCAGGCCGTGTGGTCTTTCCCGGGCTTTGGTATCAAGGAGATTATTGCTGTCAGAGAGTGAGGGTGTATGGGGACCCCACTCCGTATGGCGTTGAAAAGAGTCGCGAGAGCTGGTAGTAGTTCTTTAGTACATGCCTTATAGTACTCGATCGGTAGCCCGTCAGGGCCCGGGCTTTTTCCCTTTTTTGTCGTCTTTAAGGCTGTCATAATTTCCGCCGAGGTAATTTCCGCATTTAAAGAGGTCCTGTCTAGCGATCCAAGGGAACGCGTGACCGTCCGGGAAAGGTAAGCATCCAAGTGGTCCGGTGATGGTGATGATATGCCCGCTGTCTCCAGATCGTAAAGGTCTTGAAAAAATTTAAGGAAGGTCGCAGATATGTCCCGAGGGTCGGTCGAGTGGGTACCAGTTGCCGTACGTATCTTGGGAATGTATGAGGTGATGCGCCTAGTGCGCAGCACTCTTGCCAAGAGGCGTCCCGGTTTATTCTCCTGTAACGCGAAGAACGAACGAGTCCGTAAGGCCTGAAAGCGGATGGAGGCGTTTAAGATCTTATTAAGTGTCTGTCGGGTCTGTAGTAATTGTTGGTATAAGGCCTCGTCGTTAGAGGAGGCATATTCCAATTCAAGTGCTCTCACGGCTGCAGTGAGAGTTTGGAGTTCCTCTGCGCGCTGTTTTTTACGGGCTGTACCTTTGTTGATAAAAAACCCTCGGATAACCGCCTTATGGGCTTCCCAAGTCACCGGGACCGGGGTATCTTGCGACGAATTTTCAGTAAAGAAATTGGAGAGAGTGGTATGTAGTTCAGCTAAAACTAATGGGTCGTCCAGGAGGGATAAATTGAGGCGCCAGGTCCGTTCCCGGGGAACAAAAAGCGACGAATGAAGCGAGAGCGATAGTGGTGCGTGGTCAGACCACGTAGTAGCCAAGATATCCGCCGCTGTGATTAGGCTTAAGTCCTGATAATGCATGAAAAAGTAATCAATGCGTGTGTGCACCGTATGGACTGCGGAAAAAAAAGAATAGTCGCGTTCAGTGGGGTGTAATGTCCTCCACACATCCACAAGCCTGCAATCTTGTAATGACCGTCGGACGTTACGTAGCACATGGGGTGGAGTGGTCGAGGCGCCAGTTGAGGAGTCCATTCGAGGGTCCATCGTTACATTGAAGTCTCCTGCTAAGATAGTAATACCTCTCTCAAACGCCTCTAGAGATCTGAGTATCCGTGCTAAACACGAGTGTTGTTTCTTATTCGGTAGGTACACCGATGCAAATGTATAAACAGTATCTAGGATGGTGCCCCGCACAAAGAGGTACCTACCTCCTTCATCTGTTTCTGTTGCCTCAGCTATGAATGGTACATCTTTAGACAGCAAAATTGCTACTCCACGGGATTTGCTCAGGGTGTAATTACTAAAAAAGGCCGTAGGGAAGTTAGAATCCCCTAATTTGGGGGCAGAATCCGCACGGAAATGCGTCTCTTGGAGGAAGGCGACGGACGTTCTAGAAGTTCTGAGATCTCTCAATAGACGTGATCTTTTTTCAGGGATATTGAGACCTCGAGTGTTAATACTGTGCAACCGTAAATCTCGGGTCACGTAAGGAGAGTTTTGGCGGGACATTTCAGAGCAATCAGCAATTGGTGGGCTATGTCAGGAAGCTCACTTCTGAGAGGGAAGAGGGGAAGGGGACTCAGACAGGGGGGAACACACGGGCGTAAGGAGATGGTAATACAGAGGATACGAAAGAAGGGACTGTGATGAAAGGATGATGGAGAAGAGAGTAAGCAGAGAAGAGTAAGAAAGAAGAGAAAGGGAAAGCAAAAAGAATAAGGTGAGAAGGAGGTATGAAGTGCACCCGCTGTGACGTCACTCACCACCACCGAGCTCGCGAGCTAAGTGGGAGGACCCACAAGGGGGAAACGCACTATTCCTCACAGGGACGTTAAGCTGCGAAACTAGAAATCAGATAAGCACTGCTAATGGGGCTTCGTCACCAACAGAAGGGAGATGTCAATGACAAAACCAGTATGGTAGTTAGAAACACAAATTTGTACAGCAATGTCAAAAGCAACCCACCCACATTCACCGAAAACTCCAGGTTAACAAATTATCCCATGGTCAAAGCCAATGTGAAGAGAGCGTAATAAGGCAAGACAGAGATGCATCATATGCGGGCGTGTCAGGGGTGTTGGCGGTGGACTGGTGGGCTTGTAATTGTGAAGGGAAGAGATCAAATGCAAATTACAGGGGTGCGGGAGGGGTAGCGGGAACGTATAATAGGTGTGTAAAACTGCTTAAATCAGTGTCTGCGACTGGCGTATGGCGCAGCCCAGAAATGCGGGTACTGGAAATGTGGCGGGAGTAGCATCAAAGGCCCAACAGTAAAGCATAATAAAACAGAAACAGTAAAGATAAAATAGGATAGAATAACTCCATATTAGGAACTACGGTGTTACGTGACAGGTGCATAGCCCTCCTCGCGGACCCAACGGGGTCTTATCCCCACCCACTAATAACCCTCCCGCATACCTCCCGGGGTGTGCACCTGTTGGAACCGAGGAACTTAAAAAAACAGTTGAACATAGCGTCAAACATAACTATAACTCTACTATTTCCCTAGGCTAGGAGGCAAAAATCGTAAGGGGGTCCATAAAATATCAACGGGATTGCGTATCGGTGATGTCTGTTTTTCAAACCCCCCCGTTCCCAACACAGACCTGAATGGAAGGTGGGTAATGATATCCCGGAGCCGCCTAGTGCACAGCCGCCTAGTGCACCGTCGTAAATCCAGCGAGGCTCCAGTCTCCCACCCGCCCCCCACCCAGCCCTATCCCTCCCTTTGAAACTTTCGGCGGACTCCAATGTCTGAGAAAACCTTCAACTAGGGGCCAAATAAAGCCACATCTCTAAAGTACCAAGAGTGGCAAAGATAGAGGCCGTGAGGTAGTCCTCAGTATGATGTAGCGGCCGCGTAATGCCGGCATCGGACATCAAAAATTTGTATTCCCGGCAGGGGTCTAAAAAGAAAGTGGAGAGCAATATGTCCATTAGTCCTATATGTCCGGCGTACCGTATGGCATGATTGTCTAGGGAACCGTTGTACCGGTGGACAGTCATTGGCAACTGCTACCCATGGGAGGGTCTTCGTGTGGCGATCTACCAGGTAAATCTTGTGCTTGTAAAAATATGGGCAGTCCAGGACGCTGGAAGGTTTACACTATAGGACCATACGTATGGTACCACCTTACCTCCGTGTTTCAGTCCGCCAGTGGAGAGCGCGGTTGGGTAGATGCGGGCGGTCTGGTCTCACCCAATCTGTGTCCCCTGGGGGACGTTGAGAACGCGGGTTTTCGTCTGGGGGCGCCACTGCAGGTGTCGGCAAAGGGAGGCATTCCCAGTCCGGGACGTCAGTGTCCTGTAGCCCAAGTGCTGACACAAAGGGGGGTACGTCCGTGGGAGTGCGAATGATGTGCATTAGGTTATGCTTGCGCACCTGCAGCGCGAAGGGAAAGCTCCAGCGATAGGGGATATCCGCGTCTTGTAGTTGACGTGTGATGGGGCGCAATGCTCTCCGTGCCGCCAAGGTGTGGGGAGAGAGGTCCTGGAAAATCTCAAAGCTTTCGTCCGCAAACTTCCATTGTCTGCGCGAGCGGGCCTTCATCATGATGGCGTCTTTTAGTGAGAAATCCGGGATGTGGCATATTAAATCCCTCGGGGGAGCTGAGGCGTTGGGGGCCTTAGGCCGCAGAGCCCTGTGGGCCCTATCAATCGCAGCATGGTGCAGTGGTGGACCACCCAAGATGTGGGCAAACGCACCTAGTAAAAAGGCCTTTACCTCAGTGACGTCTTCTCGTACTCCCCGCACCCGGATGTTGTGTCTCCGGGACCTGTTCTCGAGGTCATCCAGCCGGCGGTGAAGGTCTGAGAATCGCCGTTCTGCTGTCTGGCCGGTGGATGAGGGTGCAGTCGGGAGGGTCTTGATCTCTTTCTCGAGGTGTTGAACACGTGCATCAATGGCGGAAACATCCGCTCGGACCTCCGCAATCTCCCGGCTGATGGTGGCCTGCATCTGGTCTATCATGTCCGTAAAATCAGATCGGGTAGGGAGCTCAGCCCGAGTGGGGAGGTCGGCGATCAAAACTTCCAAGCGTTGCATCGCAGATTGGGCGCCAATGGAGGATGTCTCCGACTGCGCGGGAGATGCCGCCATCTTGGCCGGGCTGGCTTTACTAGGCCGCGCTGGCGTGGTGCCAAAAAATTCGGTAATCGGTCTTGCCGGAGTGTCACCTGAGGTTGCAGAGGAATGTCTGGTCTTCCTGCCTTGCGAAGAGCGGACCATATCCACTCGTGGGTCAGATAGCATCGAGTTTTCGGCAATGGGGTCGGGAGCTCGGAGATGTTATGCTCCATCGCTGTCTAGCCAGGCCACGCCCCCCGTGGAGCCAATTCATGCATCAATGACTCTGATAACCCCTCCATAAAAGCCAGAACCAGTGTCTCATTTGTCCATTTTCATATCAGAGATCAAGTTTTAAATTCTTATGGCATAATCAGAAACAGTCCTGTTCCCTTGACGTATGCGGAACAAGGATTTGCCAGCTACCGTGGCCTTTCTGGTAGGATTAAATGTACGTTGTAACTCGGCTATGAATTCTTTATAATCCCGTATGATAGGCTTCTCTGCCTCCCATAATGGAGTCGCCCATGTCAATGCTCTGCCAGACAGATGATTAATAATGAACCCCACTTTGGCAATGTCAGAGAAAAACATCTGTGGATTTAATTTAAAATGAATATCCACATGGACCAAAAATCCCCGGCACTCTGAGGGAGTACCGTCAAACCTCATAGGAGCGGTCATGTGTACCTGGGATGTCTGAATGACAGGGGACACAGGTATATCAAGCGGGGGTGCAACCCCAGCTGGTTCCAGGTGAGCCGCACGAGTCAGGATAGTTTGTGGGGCAATAGCAAACTGATCCATCCTATGATCCTGCTCATCCTGTCTGGATACAAAGTTAGCCAAGTGCTGTGTTAAGTCTGCGGGATCCATAGTGGCCAGATCGTAATGTCACGGTTCCCAGATCCCACCACGCAGTACTTAACGCCCCACAGTCCACAGAGCCCAGAAGCTACCAACAGAGTAGCCGTGAAAGATCTCTAACTGTCTGGTCCTTAGAATTGCCAGGTAAACTAGCTAGACAGAAAGGGTTAACAACACGGGGAGTAGTCAGCCGAGCCAGAATCAGGAATACAGAGTTCAGAATGGTCAAATGGAATAGCCGGGTCGATATCAGAGCAGTAGCGTAGTACAAGAAAATGGTCTAGGGCAACAGAAGGCAGAATAGTCAGAAACAAGC